>JAREIS010000024.1:3792500-3844248 GCA_030060385.1 Muscicapa striata striata | reverse complement strand
TCTGCTGTATTCCTCAGTATCTCGGAGGATATGAAAAGTCTCCATAAATTTTTATTTTTCTAGTTGCTTATATTCAGATTTTTACAAGCCCAGAACCTACTTTATAGATGTTTTCCCTGTCATTAGTAAGAAATTAAAGGGACTACTGTAACTTCAGTAACTAATTGAGTAGTAATTTGATCATAAGTTAGATGGCAAAAGTTGGGGCTTTTTTGTTGTTGTTTTCAGTAATAAGTTTTGCTCTTTTCTGTGCCCTTTAATTTAAGATTAAAGCCACTTATTTAAACAACTACCTTAAAACTCAGAACAAAAAAAAATCTTAGAAAAGGAAGTAGATGAATACTAGTTTCAGGATGTTTTTATTAGAATAGTTTTAGAAGAAATTGTTGGTGAAATATTGTTCTTGTAACTCAGTTTTCCTTACTACTGAGGAAAATCAGAAGCAGAAAAGGAGGTGGTTTCTGGTCACACCACAAGCCTACAGAATTAGGGCTCAGTCTGACTCTTTAAACTCATAAAATGTGTAAGCCCATGGTGTAATGCAGGGGATTCACCCCAATGGGCTGGAAATTGCCCCAGCCCATTCACCAGGCTCCTTCTAACCAGAGGTGCCAGCCAGTGTCCCAACCTCCTGTCCCCAAGTCCCAAAATTCAGTACCTGTATCCCCAGTGCCAACAAGAAGGAGCCAACACAACTCAGCCACAACAGTGTGGCCAGAAGAGATTTCTGTATTCCAGAGATTGATGTGTTTTATAGCAGTAACAGAAATGTTTTCCATGTAAATTCTAGCAGAGACACACTGAGCTCAACAGATTTAACCCAGGAAAGAATTTGAACAGTGCATCTAAAGTACAAAAAGCAGAAATGAAAAAAACAGACTGGCTTTGGTTACCTTTGGATTATTTTTATTTTTGTGTTGCTGTTTTATATGCTCAGTTCCCAGACTTTCTGGAAGTTTGAAGGGAAGAGGACCCAGCAGAGGCAGAACTAGGCACTTTTGAATATCTGGTCCCAGCTTTCACCTATTGCATGTGTGGCATCTGACATATAGAGCTACACAGCCAGCCAGCTGTGCAAGCAGCATGACAAGAACATTTTTGCTTTCTGTGTTTATTACACACCCTTCCAACACCTTGGGTGCCTTAAACCAAAGTTATAAAACTACTACTGCTACACAAATAAGACAAAACTCTCAAACTAGGAAAAAGGTAGGGTGCTGCCTTAAGAATTCAACCACCTGAAATGTTTTCTCTCTGTAATAAAATGGGTCCCTCCCATTACCACACTTAACAAGCAGCAGATTAATAGGTGGCTCAGTGCAGAGTGTCCACCTCACTGTAAGAAACTTCTTTGTAGCCTGCTTCGTGGGGAGCAAAACATAGACTATGCCTGGAAGTTGCTTACAAAATTTGTCTCGGTCTGACCTGAAGATCAGGTTGTTTCCAGCCTTAGCAGCCTCTTGGAATGCCCTGTTGCCCTTCCTGTGCTGCCCAGAGCTCCACTTTGCCAGAGCAGTGAGTGTGTCCTTGGGTGGCTCCTGTACCACTGCAGCCCTGGCACTCACCCCAGGCCATGGGGACAGAGGGGCTGCAGCTCTGACCCAAATAACCCTGCTTCTGTTTGTTAGATACTCTCTTTTTGCCATGCAGTATTTTCCTCAGAGGTTATTGTTACTGAAAATGTCCTGTGATTGATGAAACTGCTGGAGCAGATCCTGGGGAGTCCATGCAGGGCCCTGGTGCAGCTGTGGCACTTGTTCTGCTGCAAGGAGCCAGCACTGGAGGGGTTAAATGGCCTCTGCCATGGATTTTCCTAACGAGGGGTTGTGTCTGTGGGAGCTTGTAACACAGCTGGTGTGCACCCACATCACTGGGGCTGTGGGAGCTGCCTTGGCCACCAGGGCTGAGATTACAGAGCAGTTTCCTTGTGACCACGCACACACACGTGCACGTTTCCAAAATAACCCACGCTGGGGCATGAGGGGTTTTCTGGTGAATTTGCTACATGACAGAATGTGCAGCAAAATCTTTGAGCTTTTCAGGGTTATGAGAGGATAGCAATGATGGGCTTGCCATTAGTCAAAAAATTCCAACCTCCTTCTAGTCCAGTGACAAAAATACAGCTGCAGTGAGTCACTTGGTGTACCTCTTCCCAATCCTCCTCCAGTCGTCCATTTCTTTACAAAAGGCATTGCTTTCACTTCTGTCACTGCAAAGGCAAAGACTATCACCCTCTGCTCTCTCTCCCTTTTAATCAAACTTGTTCTTCCTTTCCCTAGAAAATCCTTGCTGCTCATTTTCCCCTGTCCTTTTAATAAGGCTTCTCCTCTGCTTGGACCAAACAAATGAGTGGAATTTGGCCCCGTGTTGACCACCTAGACAGGATCCCAAACCAGGGTTCACAGGGAAGTCCCTCTGAGGACTTCAGTGCAAAAGGCACTGTTTTATTCTCTCCCACACCATTGTAAGCAAAGGGCTGAATTACCCAGTTACAGCAATATTTCAGCCCCAGTGGTCCCATGGTTTCCATGAGGCATTGGCTGGAGTATCCCTGAGAACCCTCCTTTGCTAAGGCCCTTGCACTGGTTATTGTTTTCTTCCATTACCATGATGTTTTCATTCAGAGAAGTCAAACCCTCTGTCTTCACTCTGTCTGTCACTCACATGAGCAGAGTTGGCTCATCTGGACCTCAGGGAAAGATTTGGTCCTGTTATATTTTTGCTACCTTCTTCTGTTAATTTTGTCTTCTGCACCTAAGGCTGCATGAAGACATCTGACATTTTAAAGCAATCTCTGTAATATCTCTAAATTAAACACTCTGTCTTGTTTGTTAGTTTGGTTTATCTTTGTCATCATGTAGCATGAAGCTGCAAGCTCTCCATCTTTTCAGAAAACAAACATGACTGACAGCAATCCTTATACAAAAAAGCTGAAGCAAACCATGCTTTGAAGGATTTTCTGTTGGGATTCATAATAGCATGGAGTTAAAAGAGAGAAAATAGGTTCCTTGGAGCATAAGATCGTAAAATGCTAATTTCAGTGACACAGTGGTGGACTGAGTAAATATAGAAAGGATTTATTATGAAGTTCTTTAGTGTTGTTGGCACTAACAGCAAATTGCTGGGCAACATTATATTGCCAAAATCCAGGAAATAGCACAAACATTGAACCACTGTATTTTCAATGACAATAATGACTGAAGCTTTGGTATTGGTTGGCATCCCCACAAAAGGCACATGTTGGCATGTTCAGGAATGTAAATGATAGATCTGCTGCTTGAAGTTTATAATTATTTAATCAAACCCAGACTGCAGAACCTGGAGGGACACCGTGTATCCTTAAAGGAGAGGAAAGAGGGAGAAAGAGAGAGAGAGAGAGAGGGAGAAAAGAAAGTCATACTTTGCAAATGAGGGAATGTGTTGGTCCTCTGGGTGTGCCCACCAGGCATCTGGGGCTGCTGCAGAGCTCGTGGGTGATCCTTCCTGCTCGCCACATCACCATGTATTCAAGCAGCCTTTCAGAAAACAAATTGCCGACAATCTCTTTTATGTGCTGATGGAAGTCAGATCAATTATCTCCATTTCCTTTCATGGAAGAAAGAAAATCTACAGATGAGGACAGGAAACCACTCATTTGATGAACTATTTCTCCACTACTGTACACAGACATACAAACTCCCTCCTTCCCTCCTGCAGACAGACACGCACAGAGCTACAAGGCCTCTCTCTTCTAGACACACACACAGAGCACGTTATTTTCAGCTCACATTTCACGTTTAGATTACTATTACGGAATTTCAAGAGGACTTGCTCTGTTTCCATTTCTTGCTTAAAAAAAAAAAAAAAAAAAAAAAAAAAGAGAGAGAGAGATAATGAACATTCCGTTTTGAGAAATAAATCTCCCTGCACTCTGTGTTCTGGCTGTAAGAGCCTGAGTAGCAGAGCTCTTCTACGTTCCCAGCCCTGGCTTTGCTGCCGACTCAGTTTTCAATTTAGTCCTAGCGTGATGGAAAAAGAAAAAAGTCTTTCAAAAGCAGTAATTGTGTATTTCTGGGGAGAGAGAACAAATTACTAAATCAAATTAGCATTACATTTCATTCCTAGACCCTAGGAGATTCAAGGATTTACATAATATACATTCTTAAATTACGTTGTCAGTGTAAACATTAAGATTGTGCACAAAATCCCTGAGAAGTGATGCAGCGTTAGCTGATGTCATCATACAATGTTTAAAAAAAGAAAAAAAGGGAAGAAGTGCCTTAGTTCCACATATAAACACATGGTTGCACTATTTTTAAAAATAAACTTCAGGATTTAATTATATTCTGAATAATATAAAGTCATTAATCCGTTCACTCTGTATGCTAGGAACACTTAAATTGTTTTTTCCCTTTTCTGTCTTCACAGATGCAAATATTTGCTGTAGGGTATTCCTGGCTGTTGAAGATGAAATCCAGGCCCCACATAAGGCTGTGGAAGAGCTACTATGAATTTCTGTGGGGTCATTTGCCTCCAAAAGGTGATTTTTTTGAACATAATTGACTTATATCAGTAAGGGTTCTCAATATTACTGTTTCCCAGCCCAGATTTTAGTATCTAGTGACCTTCTCCTTATTCATATCACCAAATGCTCTGTAATTCTCTCACACTTTATTTATTTTTTATTTATTTTTTACAACACTAACTTAGGGCCCTAGGGCCTTAGTTTCCCATTCCTCCCCCATGGGCAGCTGTGCTCTCACAGGCTGCCACAACCAGCCAGTGGCACCAGGCTGCTGCCAGCCCAACTTTTAAAATTCATTCTGACAAAAGAAAAAATGCTGCAGTGATCGAAATAAAATGAAAAATGGCTCCCAAGCCTGAAGAATGTGCATTTGATAATTAATCAGAGTATAATGTAGAGAATGTTATTGTTCATTCTGGAAGTTTCAGGTTCACCAGAGCTGTAAATTGTAACAGGGGAGATGAATAAAATTGCATTAGTGTTCTAAAAGCATGTAAAGGATAGTCAGTAGTGTTGTAGCTGTTGGACTAGAACTACCTATTTGAGGAGCTAAGCCACAACAGCATAAAGAAATACACAACTTATGTTTCATTCTTTGTAATTTAAAGATGACTTGAAAAGCAGTACAAAACAAAGAGAGCATTGAAACACATATGAGTCAAAAAGCTTCATAATCTTAAAAAAATTACTGTAGTGTTGGGTCTATACGTTGGTCAATGCAGTTCTGTCAATCCTAGAATGCTCTGTGTGTTCTGTGTTCCATACACAAATGCCCCCCACAAATTTGTGCAATGATATGTAATATATTCAGGAGAACTAATTACTGAAGCAGAGTAGAAAGGAAAGTTATCTCAAAAACCAGAGGGATAGGAACATTTTATATAATGAGAGCTCACAGTCCACACACAATTTTTTATTTAATCTACCTGTGCGTAGAAGGCTACTATTAAAAAAAAAAAAAAAAAAAAAAAAATTGGAAGAATAAATTCAGCAGCTGAAAGACATACAAAAATATGCAAATTGTGAAACAGAGTTGGAGTTTCAGGCATTTTAAAACTTTTTTACTGACAGTAATTATGAAGGGTGCATTTAGAGTGGTAGCATATTGTGCTCCATTCTACTACCTGGCAAATGGGCATTTATATTTAAAGAGAATTAGGAGAAAGTGGAAAATGACCCCTTCTTCTTATCTTTTCTTTTAGGTTTCTTTTCTTGACAAGAAATGTGAAATTTACATTTAAATTTCCTGAGGTTTGTCTGTTTGTCAGCACCAAGGCCATTTCTGAGATTTACAGGTTTTGCATTTAATGATTTTCTCAAACAAAATGAAAAACTTTCTTTTTTAGTTCTCCTTTTGAAATCTCCAGTACTAACATCAGATTTTAAATTGAATGCATGACAAATGAAAGATATGTGTTGATTTTTCAATTCAGAGTTCTTTCAAAAAATAAATTAGTAATTTATAAAAAACAAAATAAATCACTTGGGAAGGCCTTCACTCACTGTGTAATTTGTAAGGATCAGATGGACAGGTGAAGGAATATTTACAATATCTGATTATATTCATATGAAAGACAGAACCACGTTTTTTTCACTCTTTTTCAAAATATTTCATTTCCTGCTAAATATTCTGTGTGTGCTGCTTATCTGCTGTTCTTTTTCAAAGCCTGAATTTTCAAGTGAGGCAGATCCATTACCCAAATCCTCATTCTCTCTGCAGCTGATCCCAAATCCAGTGGAGTCAGGGGAGCCCCTGTGTGAAGCTCAGACCTGCCACCTGTTCCTGCAGGCACTGGAGCCCAGGGAGCCCCAGCAGGGTGACACCACCAGAGCCTGCTTTAACTGGCACTGCAGAGCTGCCTTTATTTCTCACCACACACAAGCCTCAGTGTTTGAATCATGTGGAACATGTGTTTTGCATATCAATAGGTTCACTACTAATAATATATCAGACTGTATCCCCAGTGCTGAAGACACTGCCTGTGTAGCACTAGTTAAGCATTAATACAAATCCAGAGAACCCAGGTTTAGTTATTAGCTCACCTTTGTTCCAAATGTGTGTTTTCCTCTCAACACTTCCTTTATTCTTTCTCACATTTCCCAAATGACCTTGTTCTTTCCCAAATGCTGTTGCAGTCTGTGCCATAGGACAGACATGGTCAGGATCCTGGGCTTCCTTCCATCAGAAAAGGTGCCTTTGGTGGGAAAGGTGTGAGCACTGGGCAGCACAAACACCCTCCTTTACTTGGGCCAGACCATGCAGATGCCCCTGGCATGGCCTTTGGAAGTGTCTCAAATACAGAGTGTAACTAAAAGTGCAATACTGCTCTGATTGCTTATTGGAAATCCTTTCAACCTGCTTAGAACGAGCCCTAAAATAATATTGATAAATTGAGTGCTGCTGAATGAACCAGTTTGCACAGCCAATCCTTGGAGATTTTTGGCTATGCTCTTGCCCTGGAAGGTGGCATTGCGTGGAACTGAGCAATCCAGCACTGTAGTGTCAAGGGTATCTGCTAATATCCAGAACCCAGGGAGGATAGATTTATGCCTGGGAGGACAGGATGTGCAAAGCATTTAAAAATCTTTTAAGGTTGCAGTTAAAACCAGAAAAATAGCAAAATTGTTGTTGAAGACATATTTAAATTCTATTCTGCACTGTTTTCCATTATGTTTGACAACCTGGTAATAGTTTAGCAGCCTAAGGAAAAAAAATTACTTTTCTGCAAGTGGGAGTACTGACAAGATTACAGCAGTTGGGTGTCTATTACCCTAAGCTACCTTGTACAGAGCTAAAATGGATCTTCATACAGAAAGCTAATCAAGGTGGAAGAGAAAAATTGGGTTCATTAAGAATCCCTGTCACTGAAAAGTCAAATCATTTTTCACTCTTTAGTTGTGTCCAATTACAGAGATATTGCTAGAAATTGTTTTTCTGTGACAGAGAGCTTTGACAGTGGTTTTTCTTTTTTGGCACTTTGCTTATTACTCACTCACACTGCACCCATTGCTAAGTGGAGATTAACACCTGTTCCTGTTTTAACACAATATGATGGATGGTGCCATTACTGGCACAACTCTCTGTGAACAAAATTAACGTTGCATGCATTAACTTTGTAGTTACAGCAATTACCACAATTACTTTTGAATCATAGCTTGCACAGACCCTGCACCAAAGCTGAAAAACTGTGAACAAACATCCTCCTGTTTTCTTGGACAGGGTTGGAGGCAAAATGCAAGCTTGCTCCATGCCTCCCTTGAGCCAAGGGAAAGCTATAAAGTACCACTGCCTCCTTTTGCCCTCTCTGCTAGTGATTTTCATAACACTCCTCTCAAATATATATAAGGTTCTCACATTTCATTTTATAGCTACATTTGACTCAAATACGAAATGGATATTTATAAAGCCTGAGTCAAATCTCCAGTGCTTATCTGGATTTTTGAAACCTGACCCATGTGGCTAAATTCATGGGCACAGTTGTATTTTTGCTTTAAATATATGTCAGTGGTAGCACTCAATATAATTCACCTCACCTGGTGCTGGCTGTCGGAGGTTTGAGCTCCAGGCTAAGCTGCTCATCAAGGTTCCCTCCAGAGCCATTGGGGATCAAGACATGTCACTCCAGCAAAGACAGGCTGCTGGCATTCTTGGGATCAGTTGCCATTCAGAAGTACCTATTTCTTTCCTGGACTATAGAGGGAGCCAAGACAATTGGCTTGGACCAAGAGCCCAGCTGTTATTTAGGATTAAATTCACAGCCATCTGAGGAGAAGGAGAAGGAAAATCACCATCCACAGACAGTCACTGGCTGCCTTTGAGCTGGGCCAGCCAGGTGAGGAGCTGTGTGTCCCACAGCAGCATGTTCTGCTGATTAAACTTCTCTGGCAAGGTAGAGAAGTCCCAGAAAGTATCTTTTCTTTTTCTCTTGTTAGTAGGCTGAGCTCCTTAAAGTGAGATGTACAAAACTCTTAACCCGTGCTTACTGAAATGTGATACTTAAAAATGTAGTTGTAAAGAGATGTAATAATCTTTTAGATTATTAAATCTATAGCTAATAAAAACATAAATGACAATTTTCTTTTCTGCAGCTAAGCATGAAACTCAATGTCTTTTCTTTGTTTTGTGGTGAGGCCAGAAAAAGTATCTTTGAGATTTAATTTGATATAAAATGTCCTCTAAAACACTTTGCATAAAAACTGTTCTCACAAATACATATATTTTCCAGAAAGAAAAAGCCAAAACAATTTCCATATCACATTTCAACTAATTATCCCCATTCATACAAACCAACCCTTATATCTTCTTGTTGACAGCACGGTGTTTTCTTTTCTTTTCTTCTCTTTTTTTTTTCTAGTACATTTGTAGCGTGTGGATCAAAGGTTTACGGATTCTTGTCTTTTCTTGAACCCACAAGCAAAGTAGCAACACAGCCAAGTTTTAAAAGTTTGCAAATCATTAAGAAACAAAACAGACAAAACACATGGTGTTCCCAAGAGACTCGAGACATGAAAGCATCTGTGTTGTGATGAACGTACACAAAATCTGTTGGGACTAGACTTAGTTGTTTAGCAGGGCTTGGAATGCACTGTGATTCAGTTCTCTTGTTGCAACTTTCAGGAATCAGTCTATATATTTTGCCACAAATCCTCCAAATGCTGTCTCTGCAATGGAATTGAATCTGCCCATTACTCTGGACTGAACCTCGCATTTTTGGACACTCTGATCTCATCCAGATTTTAAATATATATCTTATAATATGTGTTCTGCTTAAAGCTCTGCAGAATTTTCCTAGGTTTTGGGTTGTTTACAAGCTTGAAAAAATCTGGTTATTGAAGTTAGAGGGGCTTTGCCACATCTTTCAGGGTTTCCTGTTGCTGTTTCCTTGCTGCTGACAGTGTTGCTGCTCTCCTTTCCCCTGTCTCTTACCCTGGCTGCCCACAGGAGCAGGGGCAGGCAGGAAGCTGAACGTGCTACTTCATGCTGGTATTGCCCTCTGCCCAAAATCTGCTTCTCTCAGTGCCAGTCCTTTAATCAGGCTACACAGAGGGACTAAGCCAAATGTCTTATGCAAGTCTTACACCTGTGTAGTTGTTCATCAAAACGTCTGGCAAGACTTACTTTTCTGTATAGCCATCCTGACTGGCACCAATTATACTGCCATCCTTTAATTTTATACTAATTGAAGCCCTTATCAGCTTTTCCATTATTTTGCTTAGGACTGATGCCAGAATAACTGACCTGTAATTACTGTGATGCTTCTGCTTCCTCATTTTGGCTTCTGGCAGCATTGCATATTTCTACTGTTCCCTAAAAATCTTTGGATTTATAGTGCATGAACTCTTTGATATAAAAATATTCATCTGTAATAGAAGGATTTTAACAGTGACTTCTCAGACAATGTGTTGCAAAGCAGTTTATTATGTTTCACCCATTGATTTTATCATCTTTTTTTGGTCTTCAAATAATAAACAGTAGAACAGTAGTGTGAGTGTGTGTATCTGTGTCTATTGCAATATATATTTTTCTGTCTTATCTATAGTATTAATAACACTGTTGTTTTAAACAATTCTTACAATCTGTTCATACCATCTTGATGAATTGCAAGGGAGACAGTATACTCCTGAAGAAAAACTTCCTATTTTTCTTAGCAACATATATTTCCCTAGATTTCTTTGTCATATCTATATTTCCTTCATTGCTAATTTATAGTACCACTGTTTAATTTGATAAACATATATGTATGGTGTTTTCTGCCAAAAAAAAGGAGACATAATCACAAACATTGCTCATATGTAATCAAAGGATCTGAAAAGATGTTCTGACTGAATTTAATCCATTCTGTGCTGGATGGTGTTTTTTACAGCCCAGAGCATTTATTCTAGTGTGTTCCAGTATAAACATAGTAAGAACAATAAAATAAGATACCCTCCACTGAAACTCCTCTTTCCTTTTCCATTGTCCTTTTTTCCCCTGTGTTTAAACATGGGTTGTTTAACAATTCTACTTGTTCTTCTAAACTCATTCACTTTTCCATCAAATGCTCAGTATACATCTGTCACTGCACCAATGCACTCCAACAGAGCAGTTTGAATCTTCCCAGTGACATCCTGACAGCTGAAACCTGCATTCTCAATTTATGGGAGTTTGGATCTCTCCTGTTTACTGCAGTTTCACAAGAGAATTGTATTTTATAAACACCTGGTAATTTAATTAAAATAAAGAGCTGGACTTTTAACAAGAGAGTGGTTTTTTTAAGGTTGGGCATGCGGAAATAAAACAGATGTTTATTGTGCTTTTTAAGTGTCTAGAAGATCTTGTCAAAGTTGTCTAGCTTGTACAGTTATTTTTATGTTATATCTAAGTGTATATTATTCTTTGTTTTCATGTATTAATACATGTATACTATTTCATAAATGAGTTTTGTTTTCTTATTATGGAGCAGTATTTTTGGTAATTGCCCAAAACTCTGCATATAAATGAGCTCTACAAAAGTGTTTGGATTAAAGATGTCTGTCTGCAGCTCCATTAAACAAACTGTTAATTAATCTCAAATATTATCTAGGATGCCAAAGGCTTTTCCTCTGCAGACAATGAGGGTTTATCTGTGGAATCTCCAGCCACTGGGGCTTTCTCCTCCTGTTCATGCCAAGCCCATGGAGTTTTTTGCCCATACAGAGCACTGGCCATAGTGGTGCAAGTGCAGCCAAGCCCTAGAGCCTTTCCCTGCAGCTTTGAGCTGCCAGATCTTGTTCCCCACCTGGACTGAACTCCTGTCCTGCATTGTGGAATGCAGATCTCACCTTTAATGTTGCATTGAGAAAAACAAGATCGGCTTGTCTCTTAGGACATCGGGCTTTTTCAAGTGTTTTCCTTAAAAGAGAACATTTTTTAAGAAAGGAAAACTCCAGGAATAGTAGTCATTCCCACAAAATTTTTCCCACTAGATCCTGCAGCGTTCACCAGTTCCTGACCTCTTTGCTCAGCTCTTTCTACTGAGTGGAAGGATGGACAAAATCAGGAAGGATCAATCCTTAAAACCTCTCAGAAGACAAAGTTTAGGGCTAGACTAACTATCTAGTGGGCTAGTCTCACTCTTAGTCAGATCCTGACCCTAGTTTTGCAAGACTGTTGACTTCAGCAATGCTCTAACCAAGGAAATGACATCCTGAATTTTGACCTGTTTTTCTTTATTACATCATCTGCGCTCTCTTTAATCTGTTTTGTCTCAGAGTATGTCTTCTCCTTTTGCATCACTACTGAGTCCCATCTATGGCTTTACTTCAGCTTTTGTTTGCCTCTGATCAGAGGCAACTCTTCTAATGAGTATACCAAAAGGTGGTAAAAAAGTATTTTTTTCTGGAATAAGCATGAATAACACAAGGAGGAATATAATAGCTCTTTCTGTCTCCTCTGATTACAAAAGCAAACAAATAGAAAAGGCTATGGAGCAGTTGCTGAGGAAAAAAGACAATTACAAGTGAGCCTAAATTTAGAATTAAAAGTTTGAGCCAAAGCCCTCTGAGGACCATGAGAATCTTTCTACCCACTTCAAAAGGATGTGGAGCACACCTCATCCTACCCCACTACTTAGCACAGCTAAGGTAGGAACTGTGTTAACAGCCCAGGGAAGTGTTCTTGAAGGTTAAATCCACCTCTTTTTCAAAGGGAAAGTTTGAAAATTTTGACAGACTCTGGGCCTTAATTAAAACACTGGAATATTTCAAAGTGACAACTATGTTAAGACCTTTTCCTTCCATATTCCTTCATGGATGGATCAAGTAAAGGAAAGGAAAAAAAGACTGACTCTGCTGGAAGTTTTTCTTTCATTCAGATGCTTACCCACACCTCAGTCACAAAGAGGACAAAGGATTGCTTTGACCTCCTCAGCATCTTATGCAGAACTCAAGGTATTTATACATATTGCCCTGTTATTACACAAAGAAATTTTCTGCTGTCTTTAAAAAATATTATTGCCAGTTGTACTGTTCCTGTGATAATCTTGTGTATCTGAACTCTATTTAGAAGAACCTTCTGCTCCAAATAAATGCAAAATGAGTCTGTAATTGCAGTTTAAAGCAAATTTAGTGAAAAATTGTTTACTCTGATCCACTAGAAAGATTTCAGGTTTACTCACGCTCCCCTTTTGACAGGACCAGCCACACAAATTCTGCACCATTGGTAAGGTGGAGGTGACTGTTCCTTTGGGTGTCATTGGGTCCTTCCTTCAGCTTTTTCCTCTTTCAGTATTTCATGCCATTCCCTGTGCTTTTGAACTTTGTTGTGAGACATGTGCATGAATCTTGCAGATAGTAATGTATGTAGATGGAGATTTTTATACATTAAAAAAAAAAGCTTGTATATAGACATATATTTAACTGAATCTATATTTAGAACTATTTTCTAGCATTGAGCTAGATTTTCAAGAATTTCTCTCTTAGATTCCCTTCATCCCATGTGCAGATTCATTATTTTCCAGAATCAGGAAACCAAAAGAAAAATCAAGAGTAAATTTTTTTCTCATCTCACTTTATAGCCTCATCTGATAAAATGAAAATTTCTACTCCATATAAACTGTACAAAAAGAGAGATTCTTTGCCAGAATCCCTAGAGTGGCTGTTAAATTCTTAACAGAAGGCTTGTTTTGACAAAAGGATATCACCCCTAATTGCCAAATCCCTTCCAAACAAAGGTGGGAGAAGATGGGTGGGTACTGGTTTTTGTCAGCAGTCAGGACTTTGGGAACTTCATTGTGAACCATCAAATCTAATTTTGAACTTTTTGTCTTATCAGTCACAGTTTCATGGATTCCATTATTTGCGTGAGCAGCTTTTCTTTTCAACACTTCAGACATAATGTTTGCCTTGTGGTGAAGCTGGATGTGACAGGACAGTGTTTGGGAAGAGAAGGGCTGAGCTGATCCCACCAGGTGTGTGCAGACCTGGACCAGCCCAGGCTGGGGCAGCAGTGACAGAAAGGTCCAGACCCAAGAGCCCAGGTACAACCAGGGCTCTTGGAGTTTGTGGAGTAACGTGCCAGGAGTGATGTTTCTTCATCCTCTTGCACTGCCCACAAGGCACCATCTTCTGTTCTCTTTCTCTCAACTCCTTTACACTTTGGAACTCCTTTGAGACTTGTTCCCCACACTCCTCTTTCTTCAGTACTGTGTTGCTTAGAGATATTGTCTTCCTTCCTCTAAGGTCTTTGCACTTTTAACTGGAATTAATGACATTTGGCCCAAAGAGCCAAGAGAAAACTGGATCCTTCCAGTTTAGGAACCAACTTTGTGGGCATTGTAGAACAACCAGCCATGGGGATTGTTGAAATAAAGGGAGGCCACACACCCATCTCTGCCTGGATATTTTAAAGCCTTTATTTTCAAACAACTCTGTTTTTTGGAGAAAAGAAAAAACCACAGGATATACTTACGAAGGAAATAATTTCTAAAGCTGTGCCAGATCCCCAGCTCTTTCCTCTGGCCCAGCACTGAGAAGCAATCTTTAGGCTGCCTGCAGAGGACATCTGGTGATCCTGTGGTGTAGGGGAGTCATCCTGCTGCTTTAGCCACTTCAGGACATCTGCTCTTTTGAGCTTTTGGAGAGTGATGGGACACAGCCAGAATTTGCAGTATTTTGAAATGGATCTTTCAGCAGAATAGTCCCTGGAGAATTTTATTCCTGTGTTGAAATTTCAGGTTGGTCTCTCTCTGCTATTTTCAAATCAGCCAGAAAGAACCCAGTGTGCCTCCAGCTGAGAACTCAGAGAGGAGTTTTCAAGCATCTTTTACCACCTCTGTGGACTCTGCCCAAAAATTAAGTTTTCAGACAGAAGAGACCTCTTCTGAACTATGATTTTTTTTTTTTCTAAGAAGTGTCTTAGCCAATAATAAGGACAAGAGTTGTGTAGCTCTATATTCAGCAGAAATCCAGAGCTATGGATCATTTGAGCCATTGAGAGCACAAGGCAGCTGGTACAGCTCTGAACTTCCCTGGCCATGGACTCAATGTGAGATGATTGCAAGTACCTGATGTGCTGGTGATGTTTCTGTCAGAAATGCCAAAGCTCCAACCATCAGCACTGCCACCCTGGACACTTTTGCCACCCTCTGCTCCACTATTCTTGGATTCAAAGCATCAAGGACTTGGTTGCATGGAGTTATGCTTTATTTCCTACAAAACACGGACATAGACTTGGTCTTACTGTTCCTACTTGAACAAAAAAGCAGAGTAAATCATTCACAAATCCATTGTGATGGAATCAGAAAGAGGCAAATCTACCTGAAAAGTGGGTGGATCATTAATTAGTCATTCTCTCCCATTCTCTGCTGCCCTCTCTTTTGGTAAAGATGGTCCAACTTTTACCAAGAAAGTAGGATAATAAAAAGATAACATAAGATAAACTCATTTGTTGTGATGTCAAGAGGGATGATATAGAACTTTCCATCCACTCCCATGCTATACATAGCAGATGAAGAATTAGACAATTTATTTTGTCACATTTTGAACAAATTATTCCATTTTGTAATTCTAGTAAGTGCTTAAAACATAATGTGTCAATCAGGATTGATCCCCCCAAAAGTCTGATGGTTTTGACTTCTAGAGAAGTTAGCACTCTTGGAGAACACACTGTAACTTCTGTATGGATGAGATGGGCTGGGACCTATGGAATGGCATCATCTCTTTTAACTCTAAACTGAGTTGGTATGTACCAAAAAATTTAATAATTTCTATATTTATAATGTAGAATGCCGGCAAGGGAGTTCTAGGAAAATTGTTAGGAGGATTGTGTCTGACTTGTATGATATTCATGTAACCCTGTCCTAAACAGATAAAAATTCATTGCCTCTTTTTTTTTAATGTATTTTGGTTATAATGAAAAAGACTAGATTTTTCCAAATAGGTATTAGGATGTTTTTTGTGTGTCCATAAAAATATGACATTGAAATTAAAAGGAACAACAGTTGGTGTAAATGTGAATTCCTCCTCAAGCATCTTAAGTACTGAGAAGTAAACTGGGCTGTGGAATAATGACCACAGCCTTCAGAAAAGATTTATGTTGTTTATGCAGTCATTGAATTTGGTGCAGAATCATTTAATCCAGTAGATCCGATCTCCTGAAATCTTCTTTAAATTTAAGCCTCTTCTGCAGGTCTTCTAGGGACAGATACATTTCTAGAGACATTTAGAATTGTAATCACTTTTTGAGACTGCTGGCACCAGTGATATGTGTAATTCACAAGTTCCACATTGCAGACATGTTGAGGCAAATGAGCTGCTGCAAACATGTAACTGCTAACTGTGTACATGCAAATCCAGAAGTAAATAATCATACTTCATGGCTAGTGCAATATGTCTTTTTACTGTTGAAATAGAGAGGCAGCATTTTATGATTTCCATGGCCACTAAGAGGTATGAGGGTAATTGGTGGATTTCAGTATTTTTGTCATGGTGGAAAAGACCACATATTTTCCTTTCCACAAGCTTTTAATTTTTAAAATACATAAATATGAAAAGTGACTAGAATTTTAAATATAAATGCATCTTTTCATGAAGTTTCTCCTCTGCTTTTGTTCCTCAGAATCCAAGATCCCTTTCCTGAATTGACTAACAAATGCAGCAGAAGTTTTTGAACCACTTCTTGTGCAAATCTCAACCACAAAAGAGAAGTAGTCACTTCTCAGGGTCCTGAACTGCCTCAAGGAAAATGGCAACATCAACATTTACAGGTGAGGTGAATTTTTTTATAGCAGAATTTTTTATATGGGGAACCTCTGCATTATTAAAGATCCCTTTGTGTCTGCAGTGCCTGTGAAGGGAGACAAGATGCTGGTTGTTATTCTTTGTCTACTGCTCCTTAGTTCATTACCATTTCTCTGCTTCACAGCATTAACCACTGCATGGAGCAACTCTCCCTGTGCTTCAGACATCTCAAAAAGCCACCCATGCTGCTGAGAGATGCTCCTGGCTTTCATGGCAGTGCAGGGCAGCAGATGGGACAAAAGACTTCAAAGCAGGCAAATTAAGAATGATCTCTAAGATAAACATGTGTTATTCAGTAATGTCTGAAGTCCATACCTCTTGCTTTGTGTCACCCAGAGCCTGTTCTTTGTCTGCTGTCAGGTTTCCAGTGTGCCACTGGGGGTGACTGACTTTTCCATTCATTTCCAGGCACAACTATTTTCTCACTATTCAGTCAAGCTTTGTGACATTTGCATGAATTCCACCAGGTCTGAGGAAGAGAAAGATGTTGCACATTTCCAGCGAGACAACCCAAAACACTATTCTAGTATTTCTGCCTCACTCTTCTGTCCCTATCCAAAGTGATCAAAAACTTTACCTTTTACCTTATATAACCTCAGTGATACCTTTTATACCTATTGATTCACCATTTCTGAATTTTTTCTTTTTTTTTTTCTTTTTTTTTTTTTTTTTTTTTTTATTTTATAAATACGCCCTTCTTTAGCAAAGGAGATGGAAGGAAAAAATAACTGCATTCAGTCATTCTTTTGGGAAGATGAGTAAATTTTGGATTTTACATACCAGTGGCATGAGAAGGGTGGAGGGACCATGAAGATTTCATTTATTGCATATGAAAATATGAATGATTGGTATAAAACACAAGTTTACTGCAGTCATTACTAGAGTGGAGCTCACTTTTGACAAGGCTCAGTGAGAGGAGCAGGGGAGCCATTGTTTACCCTTTGGGTTTTTCCCATTCATAGCAGAAAAAGATAAAAATTAGAGCCCTGTCAAACATAGGAGATCCATCTCATTCAGGGTCTTGAAATATGGCTTTGCTCCAAACTGGAACAAAGCTCCAAAATTTCCAAATATTCACTGAAGAAAATCGTCAGAGAAAAAGAATCTAACCCATGTTCACAGAATTAGTTCACTTTGTCAGAATTAAAGTGCTCTGTTTTCACTTTGATTACTTTGTATTTTTTATATAATGTATCTAACCTGATGCTAAGTAAGATATCTCATGCAAAATTTTCAAGTCAACAGCACTGGAAAATGGCCTAATCCAGGGATTCCACTTTGAAAGAAGTTTACCAAAATCTTCATGGATGTCTACTGAGATGGTTGAGAGGTGAATTTCAGTCATTTATTGGTTTGTACTTGCTCATTCAAATGAGCAATATTAAACCATGTTGAAAGTCACCCATCATAAAACACCAAGAAGCAGGGAGGCCACCTGACATCCACCCAACCCTGCCCAGTAATTCCATCAGAGTATGATCCCAGCAGTGCCCAAGGAACCCCAGGGAGATGTGGGGAGGGGTCATCACAGTGTGTGTGCCCCTAACCCACTGCTCCAGGTCCCAGACCTTTTCAGATGAAGGATGAACAGTCCTGGCAGACAAGGTTAACAAGTTCCCTTCATGGTTTGAGTCATGATGGACTGTAAGCTGGGTTTCCATAACCTTGGCAGATACTCCTCCAATTAACTTTGGTTTGGAACCAGCAGGAGCAAGGTCAGCAGAAGAGCCCAGCCCTCACCAGGTGGGGTTTTAGGTGTCCTAGGACAGCCATTGGCTATAATAAAATATTTAGTGGCTGCATTATCTTTTTGTAATTATTTCCAGAACCTATCTAGAACACAACCTGGGTGTGTAAGTGGGAATACATGTTTTGAAATGACTGAAGGCAGCCCTGGGAAAAAGGCTGTGCTGCCCCTTCTCAGCTGCCACAATGTTGGTCCTGGGAGGCTTGTTGGGTTTTGTTTGTTTAGTAATCAAGCAGGGGCCTTTTTAGTCATTGTGTAATCACCGGGGCAGAGCTTGCTCACATGTGGTCATGACACAGCTCCCTCACAATCCCTCCCTGCTGAGCACACGAGGTGTGAGCTCAGCCCAGCCTTGGGGGGCATTGCTCACCCTTGTTCCACACCACACTTACAGCTCAGTCACTGGTGTAGAACTGTGTGGGAGCTCAAACCACCACATTTCTCAAGTTAACTTGGTGGTACGGAGCACACCTCTAAAATGCAAAGCATTAGGGTGGTGAATTGGTTGCCTCCTGCCATTCATTTATTTTTTACAGAGCATTGATGCACTGAAACTCTGATCACAAGGAACTATCATTAACTAGTGCACATTTGTTTGCTTAAGGAGTCTAATAATCAATCATCAAATTTCTCCACTTGTTTTCTGGCATTGTATTTCATCACTTGGTAAAGTATGAAACATTATCATTCTTTACACAAGTTTGTTAACGGAATATTTATTTGAAGACATTTCAATATAAATAAAGATTTTCTACATATATTTCTTTAAACACATTTATTTTCATTTCGACTGTTTGCTTTCCTATGAAAAATTTATGTGAAAAAATAATCCAAAAATGTAAATGGCGTGAAAATGGAATTATCCATCAGATGGAAGGGGTGATCACTCCAGGCCAGGTATGTGGGTTTGGGTGGGGTACAGCAAATGGCTTCATTGGTTTATATGTTTGGGGGATTTCTCTGCAAGCCCCTTTATCCCCACTACTGTAGCTCATTTATTCTTTGGGAAAGAAAAGAAAGGCTGGTAAAAATTAGCAATGGTAATGTAAAAGCTTATACCCACTGCATAAAAGTTTTTCAAATTATTACAAGCATTAAATTGCCAAACTTTTTTCCATATACTCCCAGTATTAAACATGACATGCCTGCTAGGGTTGGTATAAAGTTTTGTCAACATTTTTGGCGTACAAGGTCTCAGCCTGGGGTCAATATTTTCTCAACCAAATTTTGTTGTTTCAGTTGCCTTTTTACACTCATATATTGTAACTCAAACATTTCCAAAAAAATGAAATTTGGCAGGCTATTAGTCCATAATGTGGTCTGATGCCTTTGGGTATTTTTTTAAATGTAAATCACTGAGATATTTAAGGTTTGAGGTTTAAGAACTGTGCACACACTTTAACAACTTCTTTTAAAAATATTTAGTATGCATATTTACTACATATGTATCTTATAGAGACTAGAGATTAAACTGGAGATTACATGCTAAAATATGCAAACTGCTGTCCATGAATAAACATCCTCATGAACTCCTATTGAAAGTTTCTTATTTAAAAAAAAAAAAAAAAAGTTTAAAGCTACAATAAAAGCAAAGGGAAGTAAGATGAGGGGAGAAAAAAAGTCAACATTTAAATAATTTTAATGGTGTAACTTGGCCACAGAAAATAGAGACGTTCATTTTTTTTTCTCTCCTGGGATCTAATCCAAAACCCACTGAGGCCAAAAGAAGGCTTTCCACCTATTCCCATGTGTGCTGGATCTATTCTCTGCTCTGCTGCTCCTCCTGTGTTGTGCTGATGGGCTGAGGCAGCAGCTCCCACAATGTTCCCATCCCTCTGCCTTGTGCACTACGTAACGTTGGGGTCAGCTACTGGTGGCAGGGGAGCTCTCCTCTGGAGTGTCCTTTCTCTGTAAATTTGAATCAGATTTCCACTTTAGCTTCCACCAATGTATTAGTGCTGCCCAGTCATTTGTTACAGTCCTCACACAGTGAAGTGTGGGAGAAAAGATTTTAGAATCCTGCGATGGCCCGAGTGTCCCTGTGCCCACACCAGAGTTATGTCCCACACAGCATCCCCAGCCCAGAGCCCAGGGATTAACCCCATTTCAAAGTAATTTTTCCCACCATCCTGGGAATCCATTCCCTAATTTCTGTTAGCTGGGAATGGCAGGGTGTGTGCAGTCAGCGAGCGCTGGCGCCGTGGCATGCGATGCTCGTTAGAGTGCAGTTCCTGCAGTTCCTGCACAATCTGTTCCTTATGGGGACTGCTGGGAGCTTGCAAACTCTCACTGAGACGCTGGCAACATCAACCAAACATCTCAGACACATTGTCTTTCTGAACCTGAACTTTTTTAATGGTGGTTAAACATGTTGTCTGCTTTAGTTTCCTGTCTATCTTCATCATAAGCCAGCACCTGTTTCCAATAAATTATACACAGAGCTGTATCAGCAACACCTTGGCAGCAGCTGCCACCCTGAAAAGCAGAATGCCCTGGAGGACAATACACCTGTGAACACATACAGTGTTTATTTAGCTGAAAGGCAAAACTTTAAGTTACATAAAGCAATTATCTAAAGCCTAATGCATGCCCATTATTAACACAAAATAACCTTGTTCTTTAAAACCAATAAAAATCTATTTAAAGGCTTTTTCCAAATCCCAGGGAAACATGTACTAGCACCATGGATCTGCTATTAGCCTGGGACTTCAATGTTAGATGGTGGGAACACGTGTGGGGGAGGCTACATGTGCAGCTACAAAGAAATAAGGCACAGATTTGGAGTTCATTATGCACAGAGATGAGAGAAGAGGCCAAATCATTTTCAGAGAGACTGTCTAACAACAGAGTTGTTTTGTTTTTTTTTTTGGTTGCACGTTATAAAGAAGTATTTTGTTGCTGAAGTATAGAACTACTGTGTTTAAAACAGTGTTTGATCTTTCCATCACTATGAGACAGTAGAAAAAAGTAGTTCTAAGAAAATGGTTTTCTTATTACTGGAACAAACCTTTCATTTCCAGTTCACTACCAGCACTGGCCTTTCATGTAAGAGCAGCCTATTTTAGCAGCAGTAAGTAGACTTGGTTGTTTGCAGCAGATCACAGGATAATGGAAATGAAAAAAGCTTATGATTAAAATAGAACACAAATATGAGAAAAGTTCTCAAGTTTTGATAAAGCAAGAAGTAACACTAGGAACTCTGTAGTTCAAGTGAAATGTAACATACATTTTACTTTAAGACTCTTACTTTAATGATTATTTGGCACATGAACCTTGTAAATCATTTAAAAGGGAAGATATTTTCTATCTGGCGTTTCTAAAATTCACACTAAATATGAGAAGTTTATACATGTGCATGCATGTATGTATCAATTGTACTAAATGCCCATAAAATGCTTATTTTCAAAAGTGTGGTGTAGAATAATTTAATTTCCTGTCTTATGCCTCCTGATGCCATTTAAGTGATCAATAGGAATGCTCTTAGGTGAAAATGTGTTTTAACACTTCTGTTTGGCCAGACCTGAAAGCTGTGGAAGGACTTGTTAATGGGTATTACAGCCTTCTTAAGTGTCATTTTCCAAAGCCCTTGCAATGCTGAATACAAATACAGGTAGAGTGGTGATGCCAGCATGTAGATATTCTCCCACCAATAATACTGGAGAATTAGATCCCAAGTGTTATGCCATATTTTATGAAATGTAAAATAAAATTCCAAGAGAATAGCATTAGCTTAACCTCACAATAAATACCTTGTCCTTCAAATGCTGCTGGTAGACCTATTTAGTTTCATATTTTATTATTAGACAGTCCAAAGTTTAACATATCTGTATTTTTTTAAAACTGCTCTATTTTCATCTCAGAACAAGCATCTGAGCTAAAACATATGGATTAAGTCAATGATTCAATTTCTAAACCTCCAAATGGCTGTTCTGATTACTCATGCAAATCTGTATTTTTGCCAGATTTCCTAAAGACTTTAATATGAGTAAAATTAATATTAATATATTTTTTTCTTCTGATGCATGTGAGAATATGATGGAATGATGGTCTCCATGCCCAGATACAAACCTGTGTCTTGAGTCCAATTTTCTTGGCTGTGTTTGATTCTAATTGAATATAAATACTATGAGCACCCAGCTAAGATTCCAACTGAAAGGAAATCCAGCTATGGCTACAAAACAAAAACTATTTATTTTCCCCTGGAGTGTCTAGCTTTTATTAAATGTCAACAAATCCAGAACCAGGCTTTACTAATCTATGGTGTGCATGGGAAATAAGTCACAAGCACAAGTCACTGAAGATAATGTTTGCTTTGGTTTAGATAAACAGGTTCCAGGGAACTGAAATCTCACACAAGCATTTAAAACCTACCCCTCATTTTCCCTTAGCATTTGTGAGATGTTCCAGTGGTGCTGAAGAATGCCAAGATGGATTCAGGGCAGGGGCTGGAAGCAGAGCTACATTTGGGATTGTTTACTGGCCTCTGGGATGAGTTTATCCATTAGTTTCCTTCCTGTTGACTTTTGTGCATGCTATTAACACAGGATGTTGCATGTTCTTAAACAGAAAATGGAAGTACAAGTGGAAGATGCTGTCACCTGCCAGGTCTGCTTTGTTCTGGAGCTGCCCTGGGAGTGAGGACTGGAGACACAGCTTTGTGCTGGGACCTGCAGGGACCCCCCAGCTTCCCAGAGTCTCTGCTTGCTCCTGAGCTCACCTCTGTGTTACACACGTTTGGCTGAGACTGGGACATCAGAGTGGAGATAAGCCCTGCAAACATGAGAAAATGTGGCAAAATAGAGCTCACAGCCACTGTGCTGCCCCTAGCACAGCCTTTCAGAGACTCAAGGAGGGTACCAGGAGTGCAGGGTCAGTCTAGTCCCACCCTAGAGATATCAGGTGTGGTTCGATTTGGTGAAGAAGTTTTATAAAGCTGAGTTCCCTGTGCAGGGATGGGACAGGGCAAACCATGACTGACACTTGGCATTGCAGCTGATATGGCCAGGAAAGACATTCTGAGACACAGAAAGGGACTTGTGGAAACCTGTCACCCTCTCAGCAGCATCCTTGCTGCAGTGTGGCCTCTTCTTGGCAGTGGCTGTCATCACTGGATTTCTCATGGGGTGGTGACTGAGCCAGGAAAATGCAGGGCTTGGCTTTGGTCTGCAGCCAGATGACATAAAAAAAAAAGGTACCAAAAGATACACACACCTTTCTAGAAAGCCAAACAGAAATACAAATGACAAGACAGTTTGAGTGTGGAAGACAAACAACCACAAATGAGGTTAAGTATGTATCAAATCATCTTGGACAACCTTTTATCTCAGGCACAGTAATGTGGCAAAAGAGCCACTGGAATGAGTTTGCTTTGTTGCAATGCTTCTTTATGATTTTAATTAAGTTTCTTTCCACTCAAGAAGATGCAAAGAACAATAAAAGAAAGCAATATGAAAGTTCACAGTATGCAAGATTCATCTTGTATTCACAAGTTTTGTGAGGCTCATTTCAAACTGATGTTTGCTTCTTTAAGAATGCACACCTGCACATTACCACTTGTGGTAAATAAGTTGATTAGCCAAGGAATGTCTGAATTCTTACTGGAAAACCCATATAAATGCAATTATGTTTTCTTTCAAGATCCCATTTTGGTGAAACATGCTATCCCACTTTCATACTCCAGAGGAAAAAAGGCAGCAAATGATGTGCAAACATGCAGGAGAGATGCAGGTGAAAAGATTCACAGGGCTTAAAACTGTCACATGCCTTATGAGTCAGTGTGTCTTTCCATGTAAAATTTCAGCACTTAGTTTCATATTATATTCATGTCAGATCAAATGTTCCTCTCAGAGACTAGGACTTTATTAGTGTCTCATTTGTATTTGTTTTTACTTTGAATTAAAACCTAAAGGTGGTGACAGAAGAAATTCTGATGCTTGGCATAGGATTAATACTTGAGAGCCCTTCAACTTTGTTAATCATCCATTTGAAGAGAATTTCCTTATGCAAAGAGTTTGCTCCACTTTGGACAAAACAATTTTTTCATCTCTGAACTCTGAAAGAGCAGAAGGGTGGAAAGAAAGTGAGGGGAGGCAAAGGAGCAAAGGGAGACGGAGCAAAGTGTGAAGCTTTGATCCTTTCACAGAGAGGCTGAGGCAGTTCAAAATGAAAGAATCTCTCACCATTAAAAAAAAAAAAAAAAAAAGAAAAGAAAAAGGAAGAGAAACAGAGAGAGCAGTATGACAGGAGACAAAAAGTGAAGCAGGAAGAAAAGCCTCAAAGTAAAGGAGTCATGCCAGGCTCTGAAGTGGAAGCTTACCAAGGAGCAGAAGAGGAAGCACCTTGGCTTTCTAAATGCAAAGAACTTCCAAGAGAAAAAAAGGAATAACAGCAATTAAAGATGTTCAAGCCAATTCTGATTTTGCATTTCTCATTACATTTCTTACCCTATCTAAATTATAAAATAACTGTGCCATAACTGACTGAACAGTCTGGACCTATAGATATAAAGCACACCACAGCAATTGGGCCAGTGCAAGAGGAACACTGGCCCCAAAGCCTTCAGCAGTGGGATTGAAAATCCCCATTTCTAAAGCAGAGAGATGTCTGGGTGTGGGACAGAGATTGGGGAAGGTGCAATGCTGGTTAGGGTGAACTCAAGAGAAAAGTGATCCAGCAGCAGGTCGATAACTACTGTGTTTGAGTAATTATAAACAGTGTATGAATTCAGTGCCTGAAGACCTGCCATCTTGTTTTTCCTACAACAGCAGCCACTCTTCATGAATTTAAGTAATAGAAATAGAATGCACAGCTACCCACTGTAATTTATGTCATCCATTTTCAACAAGGTGTCCTCTTTGCAAAAAAAAACTTGAAAAATCCACATCAATCCTTCATCTCTCCTCTGAGGAATGTGTATTTATATTATTCTTGAGCCAAGAATGGATCATTATTCACAATTCAAAAGAAACATTATATTACTTACAGAGTTTGGCCAATCTTGTTTTATTCTTTTTACTTCATTTTTGTGCAGAATTATACATTAAACCAGTGCCTCTGCTGAGTTTTACAGGAATATCTAGAACCTTTCACAGAAAGGGGTGCTAAGAGACTGGGTGCAAAATTCTACTACTTTTATAAAGGAATATTATAAGGAGAGGTTTGGGCAAGTTATAGCAAGGTGCTGATTTTCTGAATCCTTCTGGAAATACTATTTACAAACAAACCAGACCTTTTCTTTGTCTCAGTCAATGTCCATGCTCAAAGAGAACAGGATTTCACATTTATTTAGCTGTATATGTTTGTTATTTCAAGTAAAACTCTCAAATCATCAAAAGGTCTCTTTACATGAGGTATTTTAAGAAAGCAGACACAGGCACACCAGATCAAAGGTACACAATACAGTCTGATTACACTAATTCTTTTAAAGTGCATCTGAAGACATTTTCTTTAATACAGGGAACATGAAAACCAAACTACCTTTGAACAAAAAGTGCCAATAAAATCAAATATTTTTTTAATAATTTTAAAAAATCAGGAGTTTAAATGTTTCTTTGCTTTTGCCTTCTTATATGTCAATTAGAGTGGGACAGAACTGTTGCATGAAATACATATGGGGCCAAAGCCTAAAGCAGAGCCATCAATAAAAATGTTTGCAGAATATCTGAGGTTTCTTTGGATTTCATGCCACTTTAGAACAAAGATGCTTGCAAAAGTCACAGCAAGCAGTGGCATTTTAGATTGTTTATTAAAAAATAAAGAAAGTCCAAACCTTTAAAAGGTGCACTTTCTATATTTTTACAACTACTCTTTTAATTAATTTGGAGACTTCTGTTCAGCATTTATTGAATTTAGCTACCACACTGATGGTCTCAATTCTAGCCAGTCTCACAAGACAAAAAACATCCCCAATACCCAGGACATGAGAAACATCATGGAAAAGCACATACAGATTGTGACTTGTGAAAGCACTTAGACATGAGTCTTTTCTATATCTTATTTCAGGTAGAATTGTAGTATCTGCTGACTGTGTGCTCAGCTTTAAAAAATAGCTCAATTCTTTCATATTCAAATGCTGCTATTGTTTTCTTACCCTTTTTCATTGAGAAAAACGAAGAAATGTCTCCTTGAAGATCTGAAGATCTGGGATTTTTGTCTTTTTCACTGAAAAAAAAGGCAGCTAAAGGCTGGAAGTACCCAGCCCTCACAAGCTGTATTCCTGACCTGGGCAGACAGCAGCACACTTCATTGTCACATTTTCAGTATCTGCTTTTATGTGGTAGAACCTCCAATATCTAATTTCCAGTCAGTCTGGGAAATAAATGCTGTCCTCCTAATTTATAATTTTTCTTTCTCTTGTAATAAATTGCTTGTAAGTTTTTTGTCTATCCATCAGATTTGGTTTCCTGCCTAGCTGGGTTTCCTCAGTCCTCTTTCATACTGCTCAGTTCTCTTGTCTCTCACTTCCACAGCCTTTCCACTTTCATCTTCAAACCATCCTCTAGAAGCTCCTGACTTCTCTGGACAGATGAGCCTTTCTCATGGCATTTTGTACCTTCCTGAACCCAGCCCTTGCTTACTGGTGAACACATCTTCTTCACAGATTCTGCTTCTCTAGAATTGACAATATGGTATCTGTTGGAAGTACTGCATATAAAGTCACCAAATCCATCTATTTTTCTACTTTCTATGGATAATCTTGTTTTGAAATCTGTTAGGTGAAAGCCAAGATTATGAAAATTTTTTCCAGGAGCAAGTAGACTTTACAAGTTAT
Organism: Muscicapa striata striata; assembly: GCA_030060385.1. Taxonomy (NCBI): domain Eukaryota; kingdom Metazoa; phylum Chordata; class Aves; order Passeriformes; family Muscicapidae; genus Muscicapa; species Muscicapa striata. Next base: position 3,817,470 of record JAREIS010000024.1, on the reverse strand, counting down.
GCTTCTAAAGATGTGATAACTATAACCATCATGAAGGCTACGAGCTTTCAGCACTGGCAAGCACAAAAAATGCAGATGAGTAGGTGCCAGTGGCTGTTAATGGATTTCTTGGCATAAGGACAGAAATAAGAAAATGTCTGTTTAACAGTCTATTTTACCTGTTTGATATGTGTCTAATGACAGTCACCTTGACCACCTGTTGCGTGGTTCTTGCTCATTTCAGGACATTGATGCAAACACAGGCTTTGGACTGCAATTCCAATAATCAAAAACCTAAAGGCTCCCCAAGTGATTGAGTGCAAAGGGGCTGAAGAAGCTGTCAGACATTACCATGTGTTGTCTGTGCTGTAATTGTTTCCAGTGGTCAGCAGAACCTGAAACAAAACCATAAGGTTTTGAAGATTAGGCTTAATGTCTCCTGCATAGTCTCATCCATGATCTGGCCCTTTCCTGGAACACTGCAGCTCTCAAAGAGAGTGATGAAGCAGAAGAATGGGCACCATGCCATTGCATCAGATGAAAGGGACACTGGTGGATATTTGCCATGGGAATACTTGACTGGAAAGCACTTGATCTACTGTCTGTTAGCTCATGGGAATGGAACTAGTAAACTTAGGAAACCTCAAATAAATTCCCATTGTATATATAATATAATCCAAAACAGAATCTTCTCGGGAACAATTGCTAACGATACTGGAAGTCATCCTTGTTTAGTGGAAGAAGAGACAATTTTCTAGTATACATTTCAGTACAGACTTCTACATTGAAAAACTACCCAATATTTACAAGATGGGAAGTCTGTCATTAGTTAAATCTTCTTTTCAAGCACCAGTTTACCAGAGGATTACAAAAAACATTTTTTAAAAAGCCTGTATCTGCCACCCTTGCAATGACATGAAGAACCTTTAAAATTAACTAGAAGATAAATTACAGTTTCAGAAGAATTCTTGAATGAGCTCATCTTTGTACCTATCCACCAGTCATGGTTTCTGTTACAAACCAGATGAGCTGAACATTTATCTTAGATCTTTTTTCTAATTTATGAAACAAATGTGTAATAAAGACTAAATTTTTCATACAAGCATTTTCACTGACATCCAATGGTTTGTCACTGTATGTTCAGAGAGGAAATGATTTTAAATTCTTCCTTAGTCCAAAGTTTTCCTTAGCTTGTAAAATTTTTTAATCAATCATCTTCAGATACCTCACACTGAATAAGTAATGCATTTCTAAATTTTCCTAGAGGGTTTTTATTCAGTGTTTAATAGGAACCATTGGGTGACTAGAATCAGAATACACAGCTAACATATTAAGAAGTCTAGAATGAAATAACTGAATTCAATTTGTAAAGAATTTCTCTTTTACTTACTAGACCCCAAACAATGAATCAACATGGACCAGTGAATGATATATCAAATATAACTCATTTATAAGATACATATAAATAAATAATGTGGTACTGCGCTGGGGACATGAAATATAATGAAAATTTTACATGTGTTCATTTACAAAGTAAATCAACTGGTCTAAGTTTAATAACTCTTTTCAGTTATAATAACTGTTCAATAACAACATAGTAATAATTTTTATCCATTTAAGATTTGCTCTTAAGTTTTCTTCTCTAACCCTTGAAAGCAAGTTTCTATACTTGCTGTCTAAAACCCAGTGTCTCCATTCAGATTTTATCTCAAAACATCTTTTTTTGCCCGCTTCTTTTACTTTCACAAGACATAGCCAGAGAATAATGTGTCTCAGCTGCCCCAGAATGCATTCCACCAAAAGAATGCACCCAAATTTGACCCAGGGAACAAGATACACCCTGCAGTATATAAAAACCTTAATACTAAGTTGCCAGAAGGGTATCTGGCAAGCTCTAAATTAAATGTCTTTTCAGACAACTCTAGCTACTCTGTTACTCCATAACCTTCTCATGGCCCATTACTTCTATGTACTTTAAAAAAAAATCATTTTTTTGGAAAGACAAGCCTTTTCACAATAAATCCAAGGTGCAGGGGAAACTCAGTTTTCCTATTTAAATTATGCTCAATTTTCTTTCCCCTCTTTGTCTACATTCTTCTCCCTTTCCCTTTCTTCTTCTGTTCTTATTTCTGAATGGATTAAAATTAAATTAAACTCTTTAGAAAAAAAGGGAGAAAAAAGACACACACACATCTTCTGAGCCGTTTTTTAAAATTCTCTCATCCCTAATAAAAATACTATATACCTATGCATTGCAAAACAACGTTATTTTACTGTAAAAACACCACGTGCATGTTCTTAGACGAGTCCTCTGTGCACACACGTGGAAAAACAGCTGACATTTCATCACTTCCATGAAGGAATAAATAGAGGAATCATGGAAGAGAAATCCATTGCTGTTCTTGCCTGTTTTTCTAGTCACAGATGCTGCTTCTTCAGCATCAGGGTTGTGCATGTTGATACTAATCATGAAAGTAATTTTCTTATACAGTTTCTACCCCACTGTCTATTACATCAAAATTTAAATTATTTCAGTTGCCCTGCAGTTGTCACAAATTTCCTACAAAGGGAGGATAAAAACTCATTTCTTAAAACCATCTCCCTCTGAACTTATTGCAAGAAATGACCACTATTCTATTTCAAGAGTCACAGAATGGTTGGGGTTGGAAGGGAGTGTGGAGAGCATTTCACACAATCCTCCTGGTGGGGCAGGACAGCTGAGGGCCAGTTACCTCAAACCATGTCCAGATGGCTTTGGAATTGCTCAAAGGATGGAGACTCTACAACCTCTCTGTCCAGCCTGTGCTAGTGCTTGGTAAAACTCACAGAAAAAGTTTCCTGATGTTCTTCCAGACCCTTCTGTGTTCAGGCTGTGTCCACTGCCTGTCCTGTCACTGGGCACCACTGACAAAAGCCTGGCTGTATCTTCTTTAACCCACCCTTCAGAGGTTTGTTCATAATCAGTGATGATTTATTATTGATGCTATTCCTCAGCCCTTCTTCATATGGGAGGTGCTCCTGCCCCTTACTCATCTTTCTGGTGCTTTCCTGGTCTCTCTCCAGTATGTGCAATATCTGCAAGTAAGGATGGGTTCAGAGCAAAGCAGAGCCTGTGTTAAAAACACTTGAACGGGGCAGCAGCACAGGCAGTGAAACAGAAGGCAAAAAAAGCTCTGCAAATATAAAATATCAAAGGTGATCTGTTACACCTTGTTTGTACATAAAGCCTTAGCACACAGGAATACAACTTGTGTGGGGCATGTTCTGTTTTGTTTCTGATGGGGAGCAAAGAGGGAAAAGCAGAGAAGCAGGAGGTGCAGGGAGCCAGCAGAGCTGTTCAGAGGAGCTGTGCATCTCTGGGTGCACGTGTCCGTGTGTCTGTCTGTGGGGGTGCCTACAGACAGTGTCTGCTACTGCTGAGGCTCTGTAATCTGATGCAAACTGTTTCATATATTAAAAAGCTGTAGCAGTAAGGAGATCTTTTCAGAAATAGACAGATGTGGTATCTATGCCAAAAAATGACATTGCAAAGGGATTAACTGTTTAAGTGGTCAAATTAAACACGACAGCAATAGTTAGCTTCCCTTGGCCTGTAGCTCCTCTGCATGAGGCAGCTTGTCTCAAGTTGCCAATAGCTCATTGCTGCTAAGGCTAGGAGACAGTAATGTTAGGAATTGGGACATTTCCCAGTCTCTCACTGTCTGAACTTACGCCTCGTGCTCTTATCTGTGCTGGGGGAGAATCCCCCAATGTCCCTGAGCCCAAACCTGGGCCACAGCAGAGTGCAGCTCCCAGTGCAGCTCCTTCCAGAGCACTGTCCTAGCTCTTGGCAGAGACATGTTTATTCTGGCAAAACTGAATTTCTGCTGCGTAATATGGGGGAAATAAGCTGCTCTGGTGAGTACAGGGTTTTGTCATAACTAAGTCCACAGCAGGGGCTTCTGCTGACACAACAAGGGATAATACTCATCAACTGACTGTAGTTTGTAGTGGAAGTCTAGCCTAATTCCAGGACTGGGACTTACAACATGATGATGATGATGATGATGATGATGATGATGATGATGATGATGATGATGATGACGACTATTATTATTAGTCTTATTTAGATTAAAGCCCTGGCTTGATACTTGATTCAGAATAACAGGATTATCAATGGGAGAAAGCACAGGGGCAAGCAGAGATGCTCCAGCCAGATCCATGGTTATCCCCACACCATTGTGGTATTTCTTGCACTTGGCTTTACTCTTTCAAAGCTCAGCATTTTTGGACAGTTCTTCATAAGATTAATAAAAGATTATTAATCAGGGTCAGAGAATATAATCTGATTGGGCTTTTTTTCTTCTTTTCAGTAGGAAAAATCTGCTTTATAAATACCTACCTAGTCGCTTCAGTCTCAAGTTCCATAGCAAAGTATGAGATGTGCTTTAGTCCTAGATTAGCAATATCAATTCATAGCATAAAATGAATGAAGCTGTTCTCAAAGCCAGCCTAATCATTCAAAGACTATACCCGCCCCCTTCTCCTTCCCTGTTGTCCAAATATTACAAAAATTTTATTAAAAAAATTTCCAGCCTCTGTGTGCACACATCCTGTCACTGCTTGCTGCAGTGATGAGTGGCATCTTTCACTGGATTAACAAATGCCCACACTGCTGTCATTTTTCTCCTTCCAGCTGGGATAACACCTCTGCAGCAAACCTGACCTGAGCTGCACATTTCCTGGGCTGCTCCTGCCACAACCCAGTGCCAGGAATTTTGTACAAGTGTTTCTGTAACTTATCAAAGGTATGTCCTGGCACAGCTCTTGGAGCATCTTGAGTTAGGTTATTTGGACTGAGTCACTTATAAACACAAGGGCTTCATAACCACAGGAAGGTATTCTCCTTTCCACACCCATTTCAGCTCTCAGCTGTAGCAATCCAGAGCTACTGTGGTGTTTTAGGAGAGACATGGACATTTTTCACATAAGGTATCCTAAATGGGTCACTGACCCTACTCTGGGCCACATAATCATTGTGCCAGAGAGATCATCTGAAGTCTGACAGTATTTTACTACTAAAACCTCCTGCAGATCCTGAGCAAAATGCCAGTGACTGTTAAAGGCCCTAACTAATGAAAATTGGCTGTGCAACCACCATAAATTGGAAAGGGGACAAAAAATGAGCTGGCAACACTTGCTGCTGACACCAGGTTATGAAAAATAAAAGCATTTGCAGAATGATTGTATGGCAATGAACACACAGTCCCACACAGACAAAAGGGGGACACTGAGGCACTTACCAACACTCCCAGAGAATGACATCTGGGGCCAGAACAGATGTGTTTGGGAGAACACCTGTTCACAGCAAGCCAGACCATGAGGAACAAAACTGAGAACTACCCTGTGCCTACATTTTAAATACTGGGTACAATCTTGGTGTCCTACATTGCAAAAATAGTGGAGCTAGAAAAGGTCCATAAAAGGCTACCAGAAAGTGGCCAGTCTGTGGAGGGGCAGGGACAGAAATAGGAGCTGTGCATGCCATGATGCCCTTGCAATCAGTGGCACCACTCCTGCTGGATCTCTGATCAGCCTCTGCCTTTTGGGGTTTTAACATGAAGGTCCTTCATGGAGCTAAATCTGCATGGCCTTGAGACAAAATGTCAAGAACCCTGAAAGAGCCAGTCAACACAGCTGGTAAAAGTGCTCTGGATGAGGAATTGCAGGCAGTAGAAGTGCTGAAGTGTAGTGAGATTAAACTAGAGCTGTTCTGAGCAGACTGACAAAAACATGCCTGCACAAGCTGTATCTTCAGTCTCATTCACAAAGCTGCTAGTGTCAGCGAAGCTGAATATTTAGCCAAATGTCCCCAAAATAATCATGCATTTTTTCTACTTTTATCTAGATTTACAAAAATAGCAGCTCTAATCTGCTACAGTGTCTATCTGGAAGTCAGCTGGACAAACAGACAGGGTTTCACACATGCACTCACTGGAGCTGCATCCAAAGTCTGGTGAACTGCAGCAAACAGAGCAGCTGCAGAGCCTGTCATGATCCAGGGGCTGCCCAGGTGTCAGATGGCCAAAGTACTAATACAGCAAATTGCTGGAAAAATGCTAAGTACAATACACCACTGATTCTGTGTTATTTGTGCTACATTTCTCATTCATGGTGTCATGTCTGACTATTGCTATGGCTTTGATCACAGAGGGGCCTGGCAAAAGCCCATTCTAACTACAGTTTGGATTGTTCTTTCTGGGAGCAGGCTCAGCATGGTCATACCTCCCTGTGCACGTTGCCTGTTTGCCATGTGTTATCCTTACATATAGACATATGTACACACCGATTAATAAGTGAATTTAACACAAGAATTCGATGGTGAGACAGAGGACCCCAAGAGGAAAGTTCTTTCCTGTTGAGATAAAGCAGTTACTCTGTTAGCTTAAGCCAGCAGAGACATTTTTTTGCTTTACCCAGAATTGCTTAGACTGAGATTTTCTGAACATCTATGCATTCGAAAAAGACTAAACTATTTGAAAGGAGCTATTAGCATGCATGCTTTAACTTCACTTCTTTCTCATGTTAGGCTCTTACGGAAAAATACCAGATTTTGATATGAACATCTGTTTCATGTTTTTCTAAATGTGAGCTTAGTATGAAAATTAACCCCTGAATTTTTGGTTTCAGCAGCCTTCTAGCTGTTCAGAGTGCATTCAGGAGCCTTGTTTTTCTAGGACTGCTAGGAACTCAGCTCAGCCCATGACTGTGTTGTCTTCTGAAAATAACTTGGCCAACACTGGATGTGTTCAGATGTTTCATGACCTTTTTTTTCAATTAGTTTCCATTAGCAGTTGTCACTTGTTTTTGCTAAGGCACTCCAAGAGAAGTTACTCAGTTCTCAGTCTTGTGAAACCTCATTTAACTTTTATCCCAGGAAAATGCAGGGAAATAACAATCATATTTGCTCTTTCCAGAAATGTGTTTTAGTTACCAACAGGGCCAGCAGATGTTTAGCAATTGGGAAACCACTGTAGAGAGCACAAGTCTGAGCTTGATTTAGTGGGCAATTCTTCTTCCCACCCCAGAAGATGAAGACATTAGACACCATCCTACTTTCATCTACCAAAACAAAGGCAATCTCCTATCCTACCAGCTGAGGGTACATTAGCTAAGGGTAGTGACAACTGCCAAATGTCCCCAAATGCAGGAGTTCCTTTCATTGTGGGTGAGCACCCAAAAGCCAGAGGATTTTCTGAGTTATCCAAACTCCCACACCAACAAAACCAGACCATTGGTACTTCCTGCTTCAGGCTGACTCAGAAATTGCTCAAATGTTCTTCCTTTTTGACAGATCAGCAGTTCTCATTTAGGGTTAAAGGGGATATACAAGGGGAAGAAGAGAACTAATTCAGAAGAAAACATTGTATTCACTTTAAACTCTTCTGAATGCTTGACCTTGACCTGGGTGAGTTTCAGGTACAATGCATCTCTCATGAGTTTGGCTGTCTGAGGCCATAACGAGGTTCTGCTTCAGTTTATGAAAACTGGGGGTATTTCATTCTGTTACTACATGAAAAAATAGTCTCACCAGAGTGAGGCAGTTTTGCATACATTTTCACTGAGAACCTAAAAATTTCAATAGTGACATCTTTCAAATCTGCTGAGACACTGTTAATTTCCCCTTCAAACATGGATGACATAGAGGGTTTGCGTTTAATATCTGTTCATGTATATTTTTTTTCATGCAACCATTGTATTTCTGAGGCCATCAGTGACATCCAGTGGCCAACTAGATTAAGCCTAGACATGTTTTATAGACATCTGCCCACTGCTTTCCTTAGTTTAAAAAAAAAAAAATCAATATAAATTTTAACCATGAAGTTGACTCCTTCAGTTTAATTCCCTCACAGGTGTGATGGGAATCTTCCTGTAGAAGACTCTCAGGACTGGATGCTCATTCTGAGAGTGCCTCCCTTTGAGATGGTGAACCCCATGGGAGGCACAAGGATGCAATTCCAGCTCTGTGTTCTGTGCCAGTATCAGTCAAAATTAGATCTGTGGCCCCTCAGGATTTGCACTGGTGTACAGCTATAAATAGATGGGTTTTGGTTTTGATGCAGACAGACATTAATCTAAATATAAGTGTGTCCTTAATTAATTATTTGTTATTAATGTCATTAATTATATGTCATTAATGACATTTTACTTTTACTGGTTTATTTTAAATTAGCTACTCTAAAAGCAGCTGATAGCAAATGCAAGGTAAATGCACATATTTATTCAGCCCAAGTCATACATCTGAATAAAGAAATGAGTATGAAACACTACAGAACAGGTAGTCATACTGTACCTAACAGAAATGCAAAAATAAAATCAATTTGTGACAGCAAATTTTCAATATCAAATTGAAAAATCACTCCTTGCAGTGGTGATTGCTGTGAACTGAGATAAACAGCCTTTACTGGGTTACAGAGGTGCTCTGGAGGAGGTGCTTGGTGATGTGCAGCCCCTCCAGTGGGGACAGCACGGGGGGGTCTCTGGCCCTGGCAGTGCAGCCCTCCCCAGGGCTGGGAATCTGATGTCCCCCCCTCCTCCTGCCCCTCCCTGGGCCCGGGGCACAGAGCTCAGGACAGTTGTCTCATCCCCAGGGGAATTGTCTCATCCCCAGTGAGGCTGTCACACGTGGTGAGAGCCAATGGGGACATGTTTGCCCTTCCCTGGGTAGCCCATGCAAAGTACAAAACCATTGTATTTTCATTGGTAAAAGATCTCTTTAGATAGAAAAGGCTATGAAAAGAGTGGAAGTTGAGGACCAAAACTTTTGGTGTGCAGTTCCTGGAGCACAGGAAGGGCTCAGCTGCTGGCTTAGCAAAGCACAGACAGCAGGACCATGTTTGCTCCATGGTGTTCCAGCAGCAGTAGAAGTCATTGTGCTGCTCACATGTCTGTTCTGTGGTGCCTCTCATCTTTTAGTAGACAGGCAATTTTCCTGTGACCTGTTCCAATAAACTATTATGTCTGCACTTTGCAAAAAAATTAAAGAGCTAAATGCAGCGCTTTGGAAAAGGACATTCATGCCAGCTATTACCATTGTCATATATGTGATTTATTTTCCCCCCCATTATCCTTTTTCCATAGCTGGCATAAACTAAAGAAGTGGGGCTGCCTATGAAAAATAGTTGCAGTCATCAGAAACAAGGAGAAAAAATAATAAATTCCAGAACTCTAGTTTAGAGTAAAGTGGCTCACTTCTGGGAAACATAGTATAAGTATGAAGTAGCAGTGAACAAAAACTAAATGTCTGTTGTTCATTAGTCCACCAGATAATGAACTAACAATACTTCATGGATTAGGGCATGCAAAGATGGAATCTGTGCTCATCTGTACAATTGACATGGGGGAAGAGCACCAACGAAACTTACAGGACAGACACTCAGAGTAAATACTCACCTTCTCCCTGTAGGCAGAAATTTTCCACACCTCAACCATCCTGACTACACTGCTGCCTCTACTTTACTTTTCCTCAGTAACCAGCAGCCATTGAAATGGCAGCCCTGTGCACCTGGCTGTGAGCAATAGGGAGGGACTGCAAATATGTACATTTAAGTACTTGTAGAGAATTTATATATTTTATATATATATGTGTGTGTATATATATATATATACATACAATATCGTGGCCAAATATACCTTCTTTCATGCCAAGCACTTGTTCAGAAACAGCCCTTTAATGAGCCTGTTGAAGGTATCAATACAAATATCCCTGTTCAGTTCCTGGGTATGAGTGCCTTCATTTTTCTCAGTGGTAGAGCAAGAGTTTCCTCCAATTTCACAGCAAAGAGAAAGGGCAAAGCCTGCAAAGCTGCTGCAAATGAAATACAGAAAAATGTTGTGGATCATTTCTATAGTAATTCCCTGTGAAAGCCAGTAATAGATTTAGAAACTTGCAATTATACATGCAAGGCATCTTTACTGGCAAGTAGCACTGCAATGAAAGGCTGTACAGTTGGTATTGCGGTCACTGACAGTTTGCTCTGTTCTGCTACATGGTTTCCTTCTTATGTATCATGTAAAGATATTTTGATGATGTTTCACCACTGTAATATACAAACAGCATTTGCTATGAGGCAGAAAATTAAAATCAAAGGTGGATACCCAAAGGCATTGAGAAAGTATGTTAGTTTCTTTATTTATGCAGTTATTTAAAGAATCTCGTACGAAAACTGGCAGAGCTAAGCCAAGAGTATTCATTTGGATAGTTGAGCTCAGGGTCTTCATCTCACTATCAGCTACATATTCTGCTCATTAAAGGAAGCTTTTGCCACATTTGCTTTGAACAGTGCTGATAACCCACACTGTAAAAATGCCACTTCTTCAGCCAGGGTGGAGCATTTGCTAATTTTTTTCAGCGAAACTAATCATAGCTGCATTTTGGAAATCTAACTTTCAAAAGGCTCTTTTGCACTTCTAACGTTGAGGTTCAGGTCTGCTAAGCTCCTTCTCATTGCTGAGCCTCTTTTCATTAACATTTCCTGGCTCCACAGAGCTGGTCACAGCCCTGCCAGCACCGTGTTTCCATCGAAGGTTTGTCTCAGTTTTGGTCTAGATTAGAGCAATTATGGAATTAATTATGGGCTGTACAGCTGTTCTCCCTGCACCCTGCCAAAATGCAGCCTAGCATACAGCCTTCCCTGCAAAAAATGCTGGTGACAGAGCAAATCTGGTGTGCTTAGTCTGATATAGTCACAGCGAGTCCCATCATGGAGCTGAACCAGAGAGTTACAGAACCTGCTTGCCAGGAATGCTGCCATGGCCCCAGCATGCCTGACCCTCTGCAGGCTTTGGGCAGGGATTCTGGACACTTCTCTGGGATCTGGACCAATAGCTGACTATCAGGGATGGAGGCACATCTGTACATAAAACGTTTTTATCCTCTGTTTTTTATCCCTCTCCATCCCAATACTGAACCTCCTTCATCAGTGGTAGGACAGTTATTTCTCAAGTGCATTGTTGTACTTTTGATCCTGTGCATTTCAATATGTCAATAGTTTCCACTGCCTTTATTGACATGGACACATTTTTTCTAAGAACTAGAGGTAAAATTAGCAGTACTTCAGGCTAACTGGTGGCACTTTCCCCTTTCCATCTGCCTCCCTACATCCAGCCCACACCATCCCTCATGTGCTTCAGCAGAGGATCAATTATAGCTATAAAATATCTTTGTAAAGCCTGAATAATAATGAGTATCCTTGGAAATTCGTGCTCCAGCATGGTCCAGCATGATTTAATTTCTCTTGCAAGATTTACTGCTGGGCAGCTGCTGCTCTCAAAGCCACATCTTGCCTGCTTCCCTGCTTGAACTAACCAAGTGGATTTAAATATTGGGTTAGCCTTTGAGGATTTAGGTGATTTCCAGCTTACAAACTGATGAGCCATCCTGTGCTTCAGGCTGCATGGAAACTGAAGAGGGGAGCCAGGAGGAGAAGGAGGGTGGTCTGGGACAAGTGTGTGGTGTCCCAGTGCCAGGACAGGGCAGTGGGGACCCTCTCAGCTGGCTGCCCACAGCCAGGGAGGGGCACAGACCTGGCAGGGCTGCTGGGCACTGCCTGTCCCTTCCCTGCCCCAGGACAGCAGCTCTCAGCTCCTCTGCAGGTGTGAGGTGTGGGCACAGACCTCGTGTGGCTCTTGATTACACATCCCTGGTTTGCTTTAACCAAACACACACTTTGTCCTGCTAAAACCCAGGAGAAGTGAAAAGCAACTTTGATGTTGTAAGAAAAAATCAAGAGCCTGTAGGACAAAACACAGCTGCCATGAAGAAGCAACCTGGGCTGAATTTAAAGCTGCATCTTGAAGAAAAGTCATCTGCAGTGACTACAGTTCAGCAGAGCTCTTCCTACAGCTCTCACCAAAGACATCATCTCAGCCCATAATCCCCAAGGCAGCTCAATTTAAAAGCATCCACTGTGCTGCATGCCACTGTCACCATTGGAGACTTGGAGAACTTGAGGTCTACAAGGATGAGTCAGACTTTCAAAGATAGCACCAATTCTCCATTGTTGTGCTTGCAATTTGCAATTCATTGGATTACATAAATCACCCATTAGCAAACTGAAACATTGCCCAATTGCTGCAGAAGCCAACCACACCAAGGCTTCTGACATTTGAATAGTGAACCCTTACAGTGAATTGCTTGTGTGCTATTCAAAAAGCAAAACAATATTTTGAAGAAAAGGCAAGTAATTTTTGACAAATAGAATGGATAATTTTAAAAATCTGTGAGCCAGAAAAATAACTTGTTGTCGTTTAAACATTCAGCCTGAACATCTTCGAAACCAAATCCCACAGCCAGGTGTTTGCACTCTGACTGTCCTCCTCACAAGAGCTTTTCTCAATAGCTGGCAGAATTATTGGGTTGTTTTCGTTTTTTTTTTTTTTTTTTTTTTAGGTTTTCATTTGGAAATATTATATTAAGTATTAAAAACAGTAATAAGATCTTTTTGGAATTATATATTTACTTCCTAATGAAATATATTTCCATTGTTATCATACTCCTCTGTGAGTGAAATCTGAATTGACCCAGTAATATCTGTGAAACTGCTTCCATGTTGAACCCTCGCATTGATTTCAGCCCTCAGTGACTTTCAGTAAGTTGTCCAGTGGCTCCCTGCCAATCTGAAAGTCTCTGTAAATGCAAAGCAATTCTTTGAGGAGCCTTTTGGAAGCACAAGTGCATTTGGTTTCAGTAATAGACAAGGCAAAATCTAAAAACATTTCTGGATATTTATTTATACAGCCTAAATGGGTATAATACTGTGTAGGATGCTGTTGGCATTTTAATTCCCAAAATGCATCTTAGAAATTTAGAGCTTTTCCCCTCCTACAGTGAAGCCTGAATGTGGCAGAAACACAGAGAAAGAAATGAGATTTTTTGAAAGAGAGGATCTTTCCAGTAACTTCCAACCCAATCTATGATTATCAATAACTGAGCTATCAAATTTCACCCCTCTGGTACATATGGTGTATGTGGTTACAAATCTGAAAAAGGCTTCAGCTGCATCACTCCCAGACATATCTGACACTGGAATTTTGCTTCTCTGTGATGTTCATCAGCTGCTTTTCCACCTGTGCTCTCCATTGCAGGCTCAGGGACAGGACCACACACCTCCACCCAGGGCACAGGACCTGAAACCTGAGCACTGCTGCTGTCCAGGGAAACAGAACAAGCTTTTGAAGAAGTGTGTGCTCAGGACTGGACGTGCAGTCCAGCACTCCTGGCTCAAGCAGCCAGGATCACAGGTGAGGTCTGTAGGTGGTAACACCTCCTTTCAGTGGCTGTTCATGGTGCAGGACTGGACAGCCAGGCAATTAACCCTGGGGTTTGCTGTTGTTGGTTAGCTGAGTGGTTGGGGTTTTTTTTACATCTCCGAAGAATGTTAAAAATTTGCAAAGCAGAACAGGGCAGAGAGTTTACTGGAAAAACAGGAAAATTACAGGAATCACCAGATGTTAGGACTGGATTTTTATCTACCCCAAAATAGACAAGAATTAATTTGGATAAATTTCTTTCTTTGGAGCCAGACAAGTTTCATTCCAACTGAAGTGTTCAGGGCTTTGGTTCTGTTTTGAATGGGATTACTCCTGGCTACTTTTATTGACCTGATTTTTTTGGTAAAACAAACTGTCTAAAAGCTTCATCCACCTCAGCTTAGAGGTCATTTTTATGCAGAACTTCTCACTGCAGAGCAGTGGAAGTTCATTTATCATTTCTCCCCACCAATACAAGAGAAATGGTGGATCCCACCATGCTTGGGATGGAAACAGCACAGACTGTGTGAGTCTGAAGAGGTGTGAGCACAGACACTGGGAGCTCAGGACTGGGCATCCCCCCCCTGCCCTCTCACTTTCTTTTTCAGTCATAAAGTGCTGTACCATTTTCACTGATCTCAGATAGAATAATCTCTCTCTAATCCACAGAGATTCTGGGACTGAAAAGCAGAGGTAGGGATTTTTTTCCCTAACAACCACTCACAGCCAGTCCTTTCTCACTAGATGCTCAATCAATCACTCTGTCCTCTCTGAGGTTTACTGATTCAATAAATGCATGAGATTGCACCATCAGCTTGAGTAAAGGGACATCTGGCCCAATTTTTTTTTTCCTAAAAGACTGCTTTGAGAATGTATGTACAGCAAATATACAAATACAAAAAGTACACTGAATACACAATGTTTTCTTCACCAGATAACACACTGCCTAGCTGTCATTGGTGCAAACAAATATGCAGAATCAGGGGACATGCACTAAGAGTTCATTCTCCTGCAAAAAAGTTGTTTGCCTGCTAAACTGATTACTAAAGACAGGACTCAATCCTGACTGATGATGGCAGGAGACACAAGAGTGAGTTGTACTCAAAGCCCACCAAGGAGCATGATCAGCTGACCTCAGTGGTGATTCTTTTTGCTTTACACCCCAGAATGAGTCCACAGGCACTGATTATAATAAACCAAATATTGGTTGTGCTTGCCACACCATGTCAGATACAGGTGCATCTTAAAAGACAAGTAATTATAACCTTCCAAGATTATTAGATTAGCAAAAATACAGCTGCAAAACAACACAGAAGCAAATTTAATTACCATGGTAATTTTCTCTTGCTATGAGAAATACTGACTATACTCCTGTGATTGCTTACTTTATACATCAATCAAGTCTTGCCACTATTACTGTTTAAGTTACTAAAGCACCTAAAAATATGGAACTGCATTTTAGATGTGAAGTTTTATGCTAGGAAAGCCTGTGAGTATTGTGCAGTCCTAGGGTTTAAAAACCCCTGATTTTCATCCTTTTTATGGCAAATAAAAGGTGGAGTTGCTAAGCACTAGGTAGAATATACATATATTTGTTCAAACTGTGTCTTCTATTCAGAAATTCTGAAGTTTTAAATAATTGATAGAAAATGAAATAGTTTTGTGAAAAATCTGAGTATTTTCTCCCTTGCCAATTAGCATTTTAGCATTGCTTATAAAAGAGTCTTTCTAGTGAAAGGATAGAAGGAATCAGCAGGATATTCACTAAGAGAATGCTCAGACTGGGCCCAGACCCCTTGAATTTTCTACATTTCTACTAAGAAAAAGAGGAACTTGTCACTGAGACTTGTATGATTTCAGTCATTCAGTCTTTAACATCAAAACCCCACAGTTCTCCATATCTTCAGTGTCATGAGATCAAAGTTTAAAAACAATCAAGAAAAGAGCTTACTTTGCTTACTATGCTTACTTTGCTGCCTGATAGATGTAGACAATGCTTCTGATGGGAGATTGGAAAATGTCAATGTTCAGGTACCAAAGGAGACTTTCGATCAGGCCCCCTAGAAGACAATTCATTTTAAATATCAGAGATATCTACCAGTCTTGTTTTTACCCTGTTCTGTTTTAGAGATTAATATTAATACCTCTTGTTCAATTTATATTTACTTTAGATAGCAACAACTACCTTTAATTTTTATTTGAGAATATCTGCTGCAGCTGGGACTGGTATTGAGGAGCAAAGAAATGTGCAGCATAAGCCTTCAAGAAACAATCTCCCCTCAGATGTTCATGGACAAGTCCCATTGAAGATAGGGCATAACTTCATCTCATAAATTGGTTTTATCAGCAGAATAATGTTTCTGTATAAAATGTTCTGGATTTCTAGAGCAGATGTAAAATGCTGTTTCTGAACACTAATGCTATTTCCTCCACAAAAGTAGAATATGCTTCGATTTTTGGCAGGAAATTCCCTCTCTACCCTGGGATACATTGCATGAGTAAAAGGAACAAGTCACTATGAACTGAATACTCTAAAAAGAAAGAAAGAAAGAAAGAAAGAAAACTCTCCTCCTGGTTGCAGACAGAAGATTGGTTCATTTGTGCATGCTGTGCAAAACTTGCCACAAAGTCCTTTGTGCCATCAGCATGAAAAGAATCCTTTGCCCAGGCAGGAGATTAGGGTGCCAGCGGGAATCCCTGCACCCGAAATTCAGATCAGAATGGGTAAGTTCATGGGAAGTTGGGTTTTTAAAGGGATTGTTCTGATGATGCCAAAAGAGCAGCAGGAACAGCCAGCTCTACAGGTCCATCCAAATCTCCCTTTTCTCTCTCAGTAAAGGCACACCGAGGGAACAGAGAGGGAGGGGCTGGTTTTGCTCACCTTTTGGGAGGTGATGCAAGAATGAACCATAAAGGTGGGGGCAGGAACATCGGGCACCCACCTGAGCCCCCTGACCCAGCCTCTCCCTGCAAACCCTGCATCCAACAGCACAATTCCTGCATCCAACAGCACAACCCCTGCATCCATCCCTCAGCACAACCCCTGCATCCATTCCTCAGCACAACCCCTGCATCCATTCCTCAGCACAATCCCTGCATCCATTCCTCAGCACAATCCCTGCATCCATCCCTCAGCACAACCCCTGCATCCATCCCTCAGCACAACCCCTGCATCCATTCCTCAGCACAACCCCTGCATCCAACAGCAGCACAACCCCCTGCATCCATTCCAGCACAATCCCTGCATCCCCAGCAATCCCTGCATCCCTCAGCACAACCCCTGCATCCAACAGCACAATCCCTGCATCCCTCAGCACAACCCCTGCATCCCCCAGCACAATCCCTGCATCCCTCAGCACAACCCCTGCATCCAACAGCACAACCCCTGCATCCATCCCTCAGCACAACCCCTGCATCCCTCAGCACAACCCCTGCATCCCTCAGACAATCCCTGCATCCCTCAGCACAATCCCTGCATCCCTCAGCACAACCCCTGCATCCCTCAGCACAACCCCTGCATCCAACAGCACAATCCTTGCATCCATCCATCCATCCACCCATCCATCCATCTCTCCTCCTCCCAGCGGGCTCTTCTCCAGCTCCCAGCTCCATCCCAGCCCGAGGGCAGCGGGAGAGGGAGAGGATGGAGGCGATGGGGTCCAGCTGCCCCTCCCCTCCTGTGCCCGCCATTGTGCCGCCCCTCGGGAGCGCTCCCCAGCCCCAAAGAGCTGCGAATTAACCTTTTCACTGGAAAAAGAGATTGCGGCCCTATAGAAAAGGATGAATTCAGAGCAAAGCCTTTCTGCAGGATTAGTCCATTAGAGGCAAAAGAGAAAGGTTTTTTTGTTGTTCTGCAAAATATAAGTGATTACGGGATTTAAAGGGGGGAAAAATGGTCTGTCTATAGGAGGGAATATCAGTGCTGGAACAATGAATGCTCTTATCCTCTGCCTTAGTCCTTGTGCTGCCCTTATCTGCAGCCATCGGCCTGGCTGCCAGGAGAGTGAGCTAAGAGAGATAGAGTAACCACTGTCCTGTGTGGTCCTTCCCTCCTTGCTGCCTCCAGAGAAAAAGGTGTGGGAGAGATGGGGATCTGCTTCCACATGGCTTGTGTAGAGCAGGGGGAGGGCTGAGCTAAGATTTTATATCACAGGGGGAAAAGTCACCTGATTCCGTGATAGAGAGAGAGAGTTTCTTCTTGTTTATTTTTTTTTTACTTTTTTTGGGTAGTGTTTTCTTCCTCCATCCTCCTGCTTTTCCAAGTTTTTCTAATCAGTTATTCATCCTGTTAATAACCAAAGCACCAGCAGCTGCTCATCTCACCTCTGAGAGAACAGCAAAACGCTGTGGACTGTGGATTTATCATCACCTTAAAAACAAAGCATTATTATGTATTTTCTTTTTAAGAGATCCATACATGTGGTTAGGTACAAAGGATTTTTTTTTTTAATCAATTAATTGGGGGGCCATTTTTGGTCTGTGAAAATCTGAACAAATCTTAAAAGAGCAAGAATTTTTTTCTTCCCAAGGGCTGAAGAGTAGCACTTAATAAATAGGAAACATGTTCCCTGTTCATATCTGGTAGAAAGAGTGAACACCTTTCCTTTAATTCATTGTATAAACTTAAAAAGGTGGGGTTCCTATAGGCCCCATAGTAACTAAGGGTAAAAGGATTTAAACTTCAGACCTTGCAGTCCTTATGTCAAAACTATTCAGTCCAGACCTTATGATCAGACTTTCAAATATATTCTGATCTTTGTTTGGAAACCATCTGGCCAAAGAAAAATAGCCAACTGTTTCAGCTCTTTTTCAGTTTTTTTCCCCTTTTTCACCTCATCCCAAAAATATATTTTGTGAGCAGCATTCCACTTTTCATCCCTATGTGTCAAATGTGATAAAGGACTTTTAAATATCCAATGCATGTTCTTTACACATAACAAAGTCTGTGTAATCACATGCTTGTAGCAGTAAAATTCCATATTTCTCTTTACAGATGGTGCAGTAATTATCATATAGCTCTCAGAATATAACTCAGGGTGTGGAAAAGACACACAAAGTTTACCTGCATGCTAATCCACCCTTTTACAGAATTTCAAATGCAACCAGTTTTTTGGTTGTATGGTCACATTAAAATTCCCCTTTTGCAACACTTTATACAAAAAACAAACACCTGGATTCAGAGTTTCCTAAAGGAGTCATCTGAAAATAGGTACTTTCTGCCAAAATGTCACAAAGATTTATGTGCTTACATTCATGGATTAAATTGAGGACAGGTGGGAGAATATTCAAGTATGAGAAGGAATGATAGCAAATTTATGTGTTAAAAAAAAAGGGGGGGGGGAGAGGAGGGTAGTTATTATGATTTCTGGTGGTTTAGATAAAACAGACATAGATTTTGAAAAAGGGAAGGTACCATGCCTGGAAAGCCATCCTTCAGCAGTGAAATAATTACCTATGGGATTGTATTTCCATAAAGTGAAGAGAGAGGCATTCTGGAATTCAAAACAGAATGTTTTGAATGCTCAGTCTCAGCCACCAGCTCGGCACTGAATGGCACTGGGATGCTGCAGGGGGCAAGGGAACAGATGTTTGTGGGGTGGATTCACTGTGCACCAGCACGGACAAGCAGGCACTGGGAGCCTGCAGCTGCTTCCCTTCCCTGGCCAGGGGAATGTGCCTCTGCCAGGGACACCCCTCCACCTCAGAGGAGAGCTGGGGGGTCACTGCCCTTCCCTGGAACCCCTCAGACTCACACTGAGTAAGCTGCAGTGAAAGCAGCAAGAACACCAAGCTGTTTGTGAAAATTTGGTTCTAAAGCTGATCCTTATTTCAGATCCTTATTTCTAATCCCTAAGTAGTCTTGAAGTAGGACCACATGATGCCTGCCCTGCTAGGAAGGGTTGCTGGATTCTGAGAAATTTCTTATCTGGATTTTAGTGGGGGTTGGGGTGGTAGCATCCATTAAAAGTCTGTGTTGGGTCTGGCTACCAAAGCTGCTCCATGCAAACCCAAAACAAGTCCTGCTGTGCTCAAATCCCGTATAAGACACTTTCAAACTAAATTTTACACTGAAGATAAAAACCCTGTAACATGGCTCAATAGTCAGCCAAGCCAGCTGAGTTCTAAAACACCATCCCAACTATTATTAGGATCCATAGCTAAGATATGTTGTAAATCAAGCTGTTCAGTGCTCACTAAATTCCTTTCAGAATAAAATTAACATGATTCCAATCCATGCACCCAAAGCTGGCTATGTATACATTATCATTCCTTTAAAACAGTGATGTAATGAAGATCAACATATTCCCACCTTTTAAATCACAGAGGATGATTACACTGAGGTAAATGAAACATGAAGCATATTGACAAGATCGGGGGGGGTTTCCCTCCCTCTGCAGGAAATGATTGTAGAGGCAAGCAGTCTAGTGTTTCACAGAAGTACTGTGTTTTATGTAAATAAATATATAGCTAGGAACAGTCACAGAGGTTAAAGGGCATCTGTAAAGAGAAAACTATGATTCTAGGCTCTGTTAAATTTATTTAGTAGAGGGTCTACAGAAAGTTTCAGACTGGGCTGTAAGGTGCTAATAGCCCAACCAGATAAATGTTAGCTTCCCAAGTCTGGATGCCAGAAGAAACTGTAAATGACTAAGAGCTGACACGAAATTCTTCTATCCAAGAAAAACATATTATTCTGCACCAAAAAAAAAAAAAAAAAAAAAAAAAGGTATAGAGTATTATATCTCAGTATAACATTGATGTATTATTCTTTCTCAACCTCTGGCCTTCAGGAGGGTGCAGTGTTATTGTTCTATATTAATCCTCCCATGCATAAATTTAGCTTTAAAATTGTTAAGTAGAAGCCATCAACCTATGCTTCATAATTTAATATTTATTTTTATTCACTGTTGCCTACAATTACTTCTTAGAAATTTAAAGCTGAATTAGATTTCCTCTCTGAATTTATTTTTTATCGCACATGCATAAAGATTTATCAACATGGAGCACTTGCATGCTGAACCACCAGAATTGCTTTTCTGTCTAGAACTGAAATTATTTATACAGAGATGGTGACTTTTGGATTAGACCTTAATTACAGAAACATTTCTGCAAGCAAAACAGGCTGAATTTAGCAAGCTTATAATTGCTAATCACTTTCAAGAACCTTCTCAGTGTGTATTTCACTATTAGCTTAACAACATTCTTCAAGAGGTGCTCCAAGGGGTATTTCTGAGTCTTCAGTTATCCTCTAACTACAGAATTTGATTCCTGACCATAATCAGGGGAACACTGACTCATCTGGATCTTTCTCCAAAATCTGAAAGAAATGTTACTTTAAAAACTATGACTCGTGATTTTATCTTGTGAGGTACGACTGAAGCTTCTAGAAATTCATTATTCTTCAGATAACATGAAGTTTCCTGGCTACAGTTCACCAGCTTAGCACAGCCTCTGGATATGTTTAAGCTACACTAATATGTTGTAGCCATGTTGTTTGCAACCCTTTAAAAAGTGGCAGATTCAACATATTCTCTTTTCCCAGCAGGACATTAAATTTTGATACCTACTTACACGGTTGGATCAAATTCTGTCCTTATTTTCACCTGTACAACCACACTGAAACCAGTGGAAAAAGCCAAGTGAAAAAGAAAGCAAATGTAAAGTGAGGTCACTGTTCCCTTTTTCTTAAAGATAAGAAGTTTTCACATAGCAGCAGCCTTGGGAAACAATCCATTTTAGACCAAATTAGTCCCAGTGGTAATGTTGATTTTTAGCAACTGTGTTACACCAGGGATACATTTTATTCCACTGATCTTTGTTGTTCTCATTAATAAGCTGCTTTATGTCACTCAGTCTGCATGCAAAAATATCATTATTGATATTTAATTACTTTGTTTTTGAAAGAAAAACTCCCCAAATGGGTTGAGAATAACCAGCAATGTGGCCAAATTAAAGTTGAGCACTCCAACCCAAATATTTTTTTCTTTTTTTCTGCACATATAATTACATGTAATTCTTAGTTGTGTACAGAATTTTTACAATAAAACTCCGTTAATCATCAATGCAGAAGAAATACATCCAAAGAAATGTGGTATAATGTTACAAACATAAGACATGTTTTAGGATGGAAAGAGGCCAGGATTCCCATCTTCATCCATCCCCTAATGTTACATAAATGACTAAGTCATCATATCCGTGGTTTTCACATGGAAATATAAACACCACTGAAATTCCATACACTATAAATGGCTACAACTCTAAAATTACCAAGAGCACCGTAAGAACAGCGTGCACAATTCCACTGGAGCATGGGAGCAGCCAGGGCAGTGCTGGCAGTGGCTGCTGCTCATTCAGGGCACTAATTCTCACCCAGGCTCCCAGTCCTGGCTGTGCTGTGCCTCCCTTGTGCCCTCACATGGGTCACTCCAGATCTCTGCACATTCGACTCTCCCCAGCTCCTGAAGTGGTTTCTGTTATTCTTCTGTCACTCAGATTAGCTCTGAAGCTCTGGCATGCATGCTATGGCTCCTGAGAGAATAGGGGCTCAAAGTTTATTTAGCTCCTGAAGGCCTGTTCTAGCACTAATTAGAAGTAACCTTTCATGTAGGGCACTGTGGGCACAGCTCCTGCACAGCCAAGGAGCTGAAGTCAGGGAACTTGTTCCAAATGTAAAGCAGCATCCAGGTGAGAAAAATTTCCCTCTCTCTGTGCTTTTGCAACTAAACCAAATCCAGGCTATATTCTAATCTAATTATAGTCCTTAAATCAGAAGTGTGTTACCAACTCAGGGTCTTTTTATCTTCAGAGCCCCAAGAAGACAATTCATAAACAAACAGTGGTTGTGAAATCCAGTCAGGCAAGAGATGCCTCTGATTTCAGAGCAGAAATCCATGCTATGTTGATGGCACTACTGGCTCAAATATCATATTTACATTCTAGTTTTTAATGGCTTGCAGTTAGGAATCAGACAAGCTGTTCTGTAGGTGGTCTAAATTATATCCTATGTGCACGCTACATGCTGAGAGGAGTTTGCTGATCTAACAAATGATAAAAGACTAAGCAATCACCCACTGTAAGTCCAAATCTTTACCCTGGCAAACCTTATGCTGATTTTTCATAGGGGTTTTGCCTGAGTAATGGCTGTAGAATTTGGCCCATTTTGACCACTCCAATGATTAACAGCCAGCTATCAGGACCTCTGTTCCTCTGGTCCATTTTAGGTATTTAAAGCTGATTCACATTATTGCAATAACAAAAAAATCTTACCATTTTCTAGCCTTTTCGACCTCAAATTTCTCTGTGATGAAGATTTTTCCCCATTTAATGTTAATATTTTTTAGACATATCTGATTACCTAAATATGCACACGTGTGACTTGTGGGATTTTCAAGAATACTTGAGTACTGTCTCCACTAAAATAAAGGAGAATTAACAGCTAAATGTCTTTAATGAGTGATACCAAAATTATTCATTTAAAAAAAAACATATTAGAAAGCTTTAACAAAGCAGGGTATTTATTCTGCCACCCATATGTCAAAACCCTACTTAAGTTCCTGCATGTGACTTCTGCTAAGACTGTCTCCTTTTTCTTTAATTCACTACATTTCATGTACTTTAAAAAAGGAGTCTCTAAGGTATTACCTGGTCTTTCAATCTTTCTTAAACTTGATTGAGACTGGAAATTAAAGAATCACAGAATAGTCTGAGTTGGTTGGATCCACAATGGGCATTGAGTCCAACCTCTTAAGCAAATGGCCCTTACAAAGCCACAGCCTTGGGGTCATTAGCAGCATGCTCCAATCAACTGAGATGATTTCTGTGAACTGGATTAATTTAACTCAAATTAAATTGGTAAAACAGAAATTGTAGTGGCACCAGTGGAGAGCTGACACTCCAGTTTTGGTTTAAATATATTTGAAACAAAATACTTACAAGGGGGGGCTCTTATTAGGGTGGTTGTGTGAGTAGAACTCAAACAACAGTTCTGTGGCAGGCCCCAGATGATATGACAGTGATGGCAGCAGCCCAGGAGGTGTCTTGGAGCACACCTCCCAGGAATCTACTCTGGAAACAATTGGGGGATTTACCTCCAAATCCCAAGTAACATGAGACATCATGTAAAAATAAGATTAAAATGATTAATTTGAGGCAATTGCAGGAGAAACAGCCCTTCTTTATGTCACTTTTTCATAATCCTGAAATAACCCCTGGAAGTAGGCAAATTTGAATTTCCTTCAACACTTGCTAATATGTTTGAGATAAAAGTTGTAACCCTTATTCCTCCTTCCTGTATCTTGCTGGACTTTGGCTTTTGGGGAGAGATTTCTGTCTCTGTTCTTGAATAGAGCTCTGCTTACAGCAGTGAGTAAAATCTCTGCTCCCAGCACTCCACCAGGTTTAGGAGCATTTTAGCAGATAAGATGCTTGCTTCCCCACATTATCCCATTGCCTTCCTCCAGAGCCAGTAAAGAGCAGGGATTAGGAATACCAGGGCCATCTCTTCATTCTCCATAAAACACTGCTGTGCTTGTGAATAACCAGGGAAGGGAATGTCCCATCAAGTCAAACTCACTGCCAGGCCTGATGGTCAGGCAGAGGAGGGAGCTGGTGGGACTCAGTGGGATGGGGGCAAGGGGAGCAGGCAGCAACCCCTGTGCAGGTCTTCCCTGTGGGAGCTGCTGCCACAGCTCTTGAACAGGCCATGGAATGCAGCTCCCAATCCTTCTTGTTGTAGTTATTAGCAATATAAGAGTTAATATTTTAATTTACAGGCAAAAAATTACTCTTTTTTTTCTGTTCTGCAGGAAAAGCACTACTGAAAGCTGATTGGTAATGTATTGATCTGAAAGGAATTTTCCACCTGAGTGCAACTGCCTTGGAGAAGGTGGGACATCTGCACCATGTCAGGTGGGTGCTGTTCCACAAGAGGGTCAGAGCCTGTGGAGGGAAGGAAGAGCTTCTTCTCCAGAAGCAAAACCCTCATCTCCATGACTTGCAGGCCCTCAGCAGCAAAAATTCCAATTCTCCATGGCCATGCTTTCCCCCTTTTCCCCTCCCTGGAGGCTGCCCACAGCTCTGCCTTAGGGCTGCAGAACACTCCCTACTCCCAGTGCCCTGGAATGAACCATGAGCTGCTGAACTCACAAGCATGCTTTTTGGTGGGTGCACACACTGATGTTTTGTCTGCTGCTGCTTTATCTTGAGTTCATTTGTCTTGGTGTTTCCCACAGATGGTTACAATAAGACTGAAAATGGTTTCCCTACTTTATTTTAAAGAGGGCGAGAAACTCCTCTCTCTCCTTTCCATTTTCTTAAGGGAAACTTAGATGTCTTAGTTAGGAAGTAAAGTCTGGATATTAACTTTAACTGTATTGTGAAGTCATTTTATTTTGGGTCACCTGGATTTTTAAGCAGTCAAATCTCTTCAGGCTGGAAATGTTTTCTCTCTACTACTCAGGAAAGAAGAATCTGTTCTGCAGTGGCTTAGGTGGTAAAGACTATAGATAATATCTATATCTATATATATCTATATATCTATATATCTATATATCTATATATCTATATATCTATATATCTAAATAATATCTATAAAGGCTATGGACATGTTTTCAACACTGTCCTTGGTCATGGCATTAATCATTCCTATGCATAAAAGTAGGCTTTGTGATCTGCATATATATTGTTCTGCATATTTGTTCCT
>JAREIS010000024.1:1112500-1337500 GCA_030060385.1 Muscicapa striata striata | reverse complement strand
CACTGGATTAAACTGGGCCCTCTCTGATTTATCTTGGTGTGCAGGGTCATAGAAGGCAGAGAGTGAAAATGCAAGGGATTTTCTTTAGCAGCAGAGCTTTATACCAGAAGAATCCATGTTCTGCAAAAGCATGGACTCTGCTTTTTAATGGCTTATTTCTTTGTATCTATTTTTATATATTTGATCTCTTTCACTTTGAAAAATATCATCAGCAAAATACATCAGGGCTGGCTGCATAGTGAAATGGGTGGAGGGCTGCAGAGATGGATTGCTGGTGCCAGAGATCTGCCTGATAAAATGGGTAACTGCCAGATAAGACAGAAGGTTTGAACACAGATCTGCAGATCTCAGATGCAGAAATTTAGCTCTTTCACTTTTAGTCATGCCTGTGTAGGTGAACCTGGTCAAAAAAAGGTTGTGTTTCCAAGGACCTTTGCGAGTGTGACTTCCCCTGTCTACATGAATTACTTTGCAACAGTCAGCTTTGATCTTCTAAACGACTCCTCAAGGCCATGGACAGATCCCTTTAAGGTTTTCTGCAGTTTATTAAATGTAATGTACCTATAATTTTAATATCACATCCTGCTCAGAACTCATTAGAGCTCAAAAAGGGCATAAGTAGCAGTGAAACTCTTGTTCTCCTCTTAAACCAGCCAGTAGAATTAAATGATTTAGATGTAAGATTACCTTCTAGCAAACCAAAGCAAAAACTGCAGAGAGCTGCCCATCCCCATCACCTGGAGAGGGAAGGGGACCACAGGGACCCATGAAAGACACTGCCACTTCTGCTGGAGGACGAGCAAATGCCCAGGACCAGCCTTCCAGGCTTGCTATTCCATTGTCAGTCCTCAGTGGCTCCATCACTGGGATGACATTGTTCCTGATTGATACCCCATGTCATGGACATGAGAATCTGCTCCCTCTACACTTTATGAGAAGCCAGGTAAAATAATTCCACCATGCCTTCCTTTTTATGAAAATGGAGCAAAGCGTGGCACACAGACATTCAATCTCCCATTGGAGATAAAGTGCCTTCATTTACTAGCTCAGAAAATCAATACCTGTGATTTGATATGAGCATTTATTTTCACTTAACTCCTTTCTATCACTGAACCATTGGGGGAAGGCAGGAAAGCTTCATTTAGTGCAGCAGGATTTGCAGCGAATGCTGCTGAGTGAATTGCATTTTTCTGTGTGTACACATTCATCTGTCTTTCTGATATTCATCTTATGTGTCTCTGCCATTCCCAGTAGGATCAGAGAAAGGTTGTGTCCAGAGAAGGGGCAAACCATGGACCTTGGGCAAGTCTCTTGTGCTGTGGCACTACTGCCCAGCAGCTCTTTCAGTATGAGCTGTGTGACCATTCCTCTGAGCTGGCAGGGGACAGGAGGGCTCTCAGGGGCTCTCGGGTCATTCCTGGACTCATGGAGTCTGATCCAGAGGAGAGACTCACATCTTTAATTTAAGAGGAACAGTGTAAGAAATTCTGTGTGGGAGCTGTATGGGAGGAGGCAGGAGGAACAAGAGAATGTGAATCAAGTCCTTTCCATGCCAGGACAGCAGAAGGGAGGGATGTGTGTCCCTGGTGTGTGCTGCCTGCTGTAGCCTCTGGCTGTGGCAGGAGAGCTGTGGCAGCTGTGTGCCCCATCAGGGACAGTCCCTTCCAGCCACTCCATGGGAACCAGTGTGGTTTGCAAAGCTGTCTGTGGCCTTTTCCAAACACCAGAGGAGTCCTCCCAGTGGAGCAGTCACGTCCCTGCACAGGAGTGATAACCAGCACTGGCTGCTGCTCCTGGTGTCGGTGTGGAGGCATGTAAGTGGGTGAGGAAATAAATAATCAACAAAAAAGTCAGCTTGTCAGTGTGTGAGGATGGAAATGAAGAGCACTGACCAGCAATGACCTTTTGTTTACATTTCCCTCCGAAAGGGAAAAATAATTGCAGTTTCTATGTGATGCTGCCTTCAAATTACACCCTCTCTCCCTGCTCTATTCAAGACCAGCCAGTGGTGACATTAGAGTCTTGAATCAAACTAAGTGGTTACTATGGTGTCAGGCTGAAATTATGAATCTCAGAGACCGCCAGCTTGGAGAAGGAGCAGTGGCGGACACATAATTAAAACTGGGAGAGAGAATAGAAGCCACATTGTATCTGAATAGTAGCGAGATTGCACTTCCGAGGAGCGGTAAAAAAAAAAAAAAAAAAAATGTGTTTAGTGCTTAGCAATGCAGTTAAATGCATAATCAGGGACCAGAACAATGCACTCTGCTGGTATGTTACTGCTGGCTGCTCCTCTGCTGCTCTCTCTCCAGTGCCTCCAGTGCCTGCCTAGAGCCACCCCAGAGTGAAAAAAGGCACGATCCCAACAGCCTCAACTCTGTGCATCCACAAGAACATCTTTGCACGGCAAAGTGATGTTGGTGTGGAGGCTGACATGATGGTTTCCCGTGGAGCAGGGCCAGAAGCAGAGCTGATTGACGAGGGGTGCAGAGGGAAGGGCAGGGTGCTGGGAAGCAGGACTGGTTGGGTAATTTCAGTGGTCATTAGTGCAGCTCATTGTGAGTTTGATAGATCTGCGCTGCTTTGTTACAGTTAAGTGGACTGATTGTGGAACACAGAAACGTTTTTAGTGACATGACAGCTAATTTAGAAAGGGGGGAGTGGTGGGAAAAGAACATGCATTATTCCATAATTATATCTCAGCCCGTCCCAGCCCCATGACTGGCTCCCCTGAGAACATAACTCTGGTTTCTCTAACACAAGAGCGAGATATCAGGCTTCTTCTGTTAGGCTGCTGCACACTGGGTCCCAACCTGCTTGTGGCCTTTTATGCATTATGCCACTGCTGCACTTGTTAAACACCATCATTATCCCACTGCCATATTTGTTAAACACTACTGACAGCACGATTCAGCAAACCCTCGCACTGCCCAGGCAGCTGTGCTGTGAATCCTTAACACAGCACACAGGATTTTGTTCTTGTGCCCCATTTGATGTTGGAGGCTACCTCTTCATCCACCTCTGTGGTATCTGATATGGGTTAGAGGAAGATGTGAGCAGGGAGAACAACTCACCCCAAAGCTGGAAATGACCCATTTTATTTAGAGTTGGAGCATTCCTGCCAGAGCTGTGGGAAGGAGCAGGGCACTCCACCTTCTGCTCCAGGCGCTCCCTGCTGGGCTGCTTCTAAGGGGAGCTGTACGAATAGCAGATGATAAAAAGTTAGAGTGGGGTGCATCGTTAAACACAGAGTTGAACCAGGAGAAGTTGGTGCTGAGGTTTATCAGCCCTGTCAAGAACATAATTTACCACATACAGATGTTCTAAAGGAGATTTATTAATTCATCTTTTATGTAAGGTGTGACCATTGGGCCAAGCTGGGGCCCTTGATCAATGAAGTCCTTATAGATGTCCCTGCCCATTTAGATCCTATGGAATTCAGGAGATCAGAGCCTTAACGATATTGCAGCAGAGACCACTGGGAAAAACATGCAAAAGGGGGTTATTTTTTATCACTAGGCTCAAAACACCTGAGCTAGATGTTCTCAGGGACAGCTGAAAGAATAAATGCTCTTTCCACCCTCTCCCAGTCCTGGCTCCACTGATAGATAATTAAAGGCTTGCAGAGTTGAATCCCAACACTGCAAAAGAAAAACATCACAATTTTTAATTGATCGCCTGTGTAGGTAATACAAAAAAAACTAGACTATGGTCAGTAGGCAGCACAGAAATTGTCTTTTCTCCTTCTTCTTTCAGATGTTTGAGTCTGCATTTAAGGAGAGAGAAGGAAAAATAATTGAAATGCAAAGCAGAGGGGTGGGGAGCTGGCAGGAAAGCAGGGGAGGGCAGTTCTGAGAGCTCATTGGGAAAAGTCTTCAGATGCAGCTGCTGCTTCATGAGAGCACTGGGCTATTTTTAATGTGCTGTGGCTGTATTTGCACTTTCAATTGCTGTCATTAAGAAGGCAATACCCACTCTTGTAATTACTACGTCATGGGGTTTGCTGGAGTCAGCCAACTCCTCCTTTTCACACCTGCTGGGTGTCTTGCTGTGCTGCAGTGGTCAGGTGAGACTGTTCCAGTTCTGCCAGCCTGACAGTGTCACTGGGGCTGGCACATGCCTCACCTGACTGCAGATGTGCTTTGGATGGAGATCTTTATGGCCCAAGGATGGCAGCAAGCCAGACTGAACCTCTCCAGGCAAGGAAAGTTTCTTGGCCATGAGGAGCATCTCTGCAAATCTGCCTTTGGTGTGAACATATCCCTGGTACAAATGTTCCCTCCTTAGAAAAACACTGAAATAAAGGAGAAGTCCTACAGCAGTGTCCTTAATCAGGAAACTAAAGGGATTCTGTCTCTGGAATTATTCAGGGTCCACTGGTGAGAGTCTTCACTTTTTGTGAAGTCTTCACTCTTAGCTAAGGCAACACATGGGATGCTATATGCCCTTCCTGTTGTGATGGATGCAGGTCTTAAACAAGGGAGCAGCAAATGATGATCAGAGATTGCTTGAAGGCTCCTGGGAAAACTTAGGAGGAGGTGCAACTTTTTGAAGTTAGGGTTTTCATGGCAGTCTTAGATTTTTAAGAAATAGCAGGAATACATCTGTCAGAATAGACGTAAGTTAATCCTGTCTTGAGGCAGAGGGGAATTTTTCCTTGTTCCACCTAATTTTTTCTTCAGGTTAGAAAGATTTTAATAAATTCACTTCTCCTCAGTGTTAGTCCATCTATTCTTCTTTCAAGTTCTCATGGTCAGACAAAGTGCTCCAGGCCTTAGTTGCTGCCAGAATCCCTGTTTTATCAGAATGTGAATTATATGATTAAGAAAAATATTCAGAAAATAGAAATATTTGGCCAACTCTGTTGAGCTTTAATTAAAATTAATATAATACTTTATTGGAGCTGAAATTCTGAAGCCTCACATGTAACTGAATATATTTAACCAATTAACTAAGTCAAACAAGGCTGTCTAAACTTAATCACAGACCTCTCCATTCCCCTATTACGTCAAGTGCTACTAATGCTGTTATACTTTTGACAAGTGGCCCCTGGCAAATGAGCAAATCAATAATGTATTTGAGCTAGGAACTGAGCACATTTGCATTTCTGCAGTGCCTTTTGCTGAGGATCTCAAAGCACTGTGGGAACTTTCAGTCAGTTAAACTTCTAGCAGTGTGGGGATGCAGAACAGGTGGTTGAAGGAGTCACACAGGAGGTGGAGGGACAAAGGTCTAGATCTGGGCAGGGCTTGAGATGTTCTGCTAGACCCTTGGGTTGGGGCAGATCTGCCTGCCCTTACTGGGATCTCCCATGGGATGTTGAATTCCATCTGCTTCCAGTTCATGGTTTCCCAAAAGTGCTGAAGTCTCTCTTCAGGGCTGCACAGACCAAACTTTGGCTTCTTGAAGACCCAGCTCCACAATTACTCTGCTAGTGCCTGCACTTCCTTGGGATTCATGGTCTTCTTTTAGTGGTGACAATCTCCAGCTCTCTCCACCATCCACCATCTGTTCTACAGCCCAATCAGGCTGACATGAAGGTGCAACACAGCTTGGGTGGCCATCCCTGTTCTCTTGGAAAAGAACAATGCCTTCCAAAATTTTGGAACTAGCGAAGTTTTAAATGCTCTGGAAGAACCAACATACACTTTTTATTTGTGATCTTTTTGCAGTAACAGTTAATCTCATTGCTAAGAGTCTGCTCTTGATATTCATCCTGCATTTTCCTGTTATTAAAACAGAAGTCTTGGGCCATATTTAAAATATCTCTGGTACAATAAGTAGAATAAGTATTTATATAGTCACAACACTTGACTGTTTAGCCTGAAATTTGAAAGACCTTTCCAAACACTAAGGCAATAACCCAGATGTGAAGAGCAAACATTTTTAGACACACTGTAGCAGAGGAAATAGAGGCCATGAGAAATCCATGCATGATTTGTGTACTGTGATATATTGGGTCTGTGGTTGAGCTGAGCAGAGAGTTTGTGGGATTCATTCCCCAAGCTCTAGACACTTTTCCTGTAATTTAAAAAAAATAAATGCTACACATATATGGGTTTTGTTCTTCTTTTCTCCTGGGAAAAATATATCTACGAAATGAGTTTCCAATAATGGATCATTTATGTTATATCACAGTGTGATTAATGGATCTTTACATCCCCAGAGAGGAACAGGCTAGTGATACTGCTGCCACAGCTCCTCTTCTGCAGTCAGGAGCTCAGCTCCAGCTTTGGCAGCTGTGGGATGAACTAGAGCAGTTTCCTTGACTCCAGTGGAGTCTCTCAGGACCAGTCCTGGTCTGGAGCCTGTGCTGGTTGATGTCCAGGATGCCTTAAGCCCCTTCATGAAGCAACAGGAGGGTAAAGAGCAGCGATTGCATTCAAAGTGAACAGGCACTTAGAGGAATGAAAGGCAAAGATGACTCGTGCCCCAGAAAGCAGCAACGTCAAAGGAACTTTCAATAATGGCAGATAAAACTGTTACACATGAAAGGAAACTTTTGACTACACTGATGCTGTGAAGTTGTTTTTAGGGGCTTGCAGGTGTGGGAAGGAGATAGAAATTAATATTAAGGAAAGGTGGGTGAAAGAATTTCTATTATTAAAGAAGGAAAGAAGCCCCAAATGGAAGCAGAAAGGATGGTGAAGGCAAACACTCCATGAGTTCCTGAATTTTCAGGTTGGGGAGTTGGAGCAACTTTGTCAAGTTGCTGAAAATCCCAGAGTCCCTTGGGCAGCACCTTTTGTGCTCTGCCTCTGCAGGAAGACGGCTTTATGAGATAATGATGTTATTTCAGCACAAACTCTTTCATTCCTGCAGCAAATTAAAAGAGGAAAAAGAAGGGGGGATATCTGGGGGGGAAGAAACCAATGTTATTTACTCCTCTGCAGCTGACATTAAAGGCTTCTTTAAGGGCCAGTGGGTTATTAACTTCCTGTCGCCTGCCACAATGATATGCTGTGACATATTGTCACCGCATTCCAGCGAAGCCTTAAACATTAATTGGGAAGTAAGATGAGTGAAGCGGCTTTAATGAGATACCTTGTTGTAACTTCCAACTTTACACATTATTTACAGTGATTCCACTAATGGTTCCATCCATCAGAGCCAGGGAGAGGGATTGGGGACGAGAGCAGGGGAAGGAGGGGTGAAAGGAAGGAGATAGATATCATAAGTTGAGTGAGAGATGCAGGCAGTAGGATAAGAATAAGCTACAAGGTGCAGGACAGAGAGAAGTTATGTCCTTCTGGTGTTTCTCACCTTGAATTTAATTTCCTTCAGTCATTTTACATCAGTTTTGCAGCAAGAAGATGAGAAGAGAGTTTATTCCATGATACAGTCCCACTGATCAGCCTGGCTTTACCATGCCTTTATTGCTCCTCCCTTCTCTTCTAAATCCCTCTCTCATCCTCCTTCCCTTGGACACTAGCTGAAGTTCACAAAATTCTCCTTAGTTTTCCAGGCTGGACAGAAAGCCCAGCCTGGCTGGATGGGCAGTTGGAAACACATTCACAAGGTAGTTGTTAAACACCATGGGATGGGTGTTTAACAAGGTTCCAGGGAGCAGAGCAAGCCAAGCAAGTCCTGCAAAGGCAGTGCAAGGATCATTGGAGTGAGTTTGTTTGAAATGTTGCTTGAAAACTAACTTAACAACAGGATGGCTCTTATTAATGCTGTCCAACTTAAACCTGCAGACAGTAAAACCACTGAAAGACCAAAAGTTGCAGCAGACGCAGTTATAAAAGGCAGGCTGTGGGGAGGCTGCATTCTCCAATCACCTGGTGTGATATCCAAACTTTCAGTTGTGTGATAGCACAGAGACCCCATGTGAGGACAACCCTTCCCATCAGCAATAGAGCTCTGCCCACCTCTGCAGGTGGTGTCCTGTTAGCACCACCCCTAAGACTCAGAGTGGATCACAGCCTGACACCACATGTGACCTTCAATTACAGCCTTAAACCAATGAGAGGAAAATGCTGGACTGGCAGCCTCAGAGGCCTGAAGTCCTTGGAAGAAGGGTGTGAGGCTGAGCTAGATCCCATTAACATGATTCTTGTCCTCCATGCAGCATTGGGGTCAAAGCAGATGAACCCAGTTTCCATGCTCCCATTACTCCCTAGAAGAGTTGGCTGGTCTTGTGATTCAGGTGGGTCAGTACTGTAAAGAGGAAGACTTGACCCTGTTTTAATTAGAAGGAGCAGAATGAGCTGGGGGAAGACCATGATTGTAATAACATGGCCTGGCAGGAAGGTGTCCAGGGCAGCAGGCATTCATTCCTTGCTACAAGGCATGTGGATTACGTGCTTTCAGGATGCTCTGTGCACCAGCAGGTCTCTGCTCCCTGTTCTGTTTTCCATTATATCATATCTATCCTTGTTAACAGCAAAGTCCCACAGCAGCATATGCAATCACAGCTAATGGATTCCAGTTTTACTCCTAGATTTAAAGAACGTTTCTTCTTGCAATACTTGGCTGGATGACTGCTGAAATGGAGCAGACAAAGAGACAATTAATTGCAAGTATGGGTGTATAAAAAGCACCTGGGGATAGATCAGCTGGGGGAAACACATGGAGTTTAAGAGCACATGCGCATGCCAACAGCCCCTTTTCCCGTGAAAAGTTGAAATTTCCACTCACAGCTACCTGTCAAGGTTGGCGTGCCTTTAATTATAACGTCTGCGTGCTTCTTTAGGCACCATTTAATTCTCTCTGACAGCCACCGATTTAAAAATAAAGGCAAACACTCAGAACTTAGTGGCAGATCGGAGCCAGGCAAGGGATGTGCTAATTGCCAGATGCTGCTCATTTGACTCTGATCCATTACCAAAATTAAAGAAGAAAGAAATGGAAGTAAGAAAAGGAAAAAACCTGCCCTGCCTCCCCTGCACTGAGCTGTCTGTAGGTTTGATTCGCTGCTGTTGGTGAACTTCACTGAGCAGAGCACATTGGGGTGTTTCTGCATTAACAGCATCACAGGCCAAGTCACTTTATGCAACGGACTGTGGAGCATCTCTCCTGGGGTCTGGGGTTCAGCAGCTTCCAGGGCTAGCAGGGAAATATTTCCCCACTGTGCAGCCAGCTGTAGCCTCTCTCTGACATTTCCAGCAGCTAATCTGCTTTATCAGAGATGAAAAGCTTCCATAGCTGGTGGCTCAGGAGAACAGGAGGAGAAGTCAAAAACTCAGCCTGGATTTAAAGTAACCCTTCACTTGGATGGTTGCTAACACCTATTCCTGGCACCTCTTGTGCTATTTAGTCTAGGAAAAAAGATTTTTAAGTGTCAAGGGAAAGGTAACAAGGTCAAGGATGAAGACAGACAGCTTAGATTTGCTCCTAAGGCAAATCTGAGTTGGATTTGGGTTTAGCCCAGTAGGTTCCCCAAGCATTTTGCCTCTGTGAATCCTAAGGGGAGATTCATTTATTC
The DNA here is from genome assembly GCA_030060385.1 of Muscicapa striata striata. Taxonomy (NCBI): domain Eukaryota; kingdom Metazoa; phylum Chordata; class Aves; order Passeriformes; family Muscicapidae; genus Muscicapa; species Muscicapa striata. Next base: position 1,328,073 of record JAREIS010000024.1, on the reverse strand, counting down.
ATTTTTTCATGGTTGATTCTTGGGGTGAGACTCTGGTGCCAAAAGTAGGCATTTAAAGCCAGAAAAGACAAAGGGATCTCTCAGAGGGATCCACAGACAACTTTCAACACAGAGAAGCTAAGGGAAACTTTACCTTTCTGGAGAGTTTATCTCCTTCCAAGAGGTCACTGCATGAAGTGTGGTCCCTGGAGGGCAGGAATTTGATAGTCAGCAAGCAGCAGGGCCATCATTCCTTCCTGGAGCTCTTGGGGAAGCCAGTCGTGGTGGGATGTCTGTCCTGCCTCCCACAGCTGCAGGGTGATGAGCTGGGGGGCATTTCCTTGTAACAGGAAATGCTGCAGAAGTTTAGGCTGCACAGTACTGAGTACTCATGGGGACTTTTCCATCTGGGAATTCTTCAGCATTTTCTGTAGTTCTCAGGGCACATCACTCTCTTTTACACAGCCTGGCAGCTCAGGGAGCAGGGCTGGGTACAGGCACCCAGCAGCATCTTGTGGTTGCTTCTAGGGACACAGCCACAGAGGGCTTCAATTTTGCTTTAAGATTAAAGGGCTTCTCTTTCAACTGCCAGGTGGATCAGTTCATTAAATAAAACCCCCAAAATTGTCTATGACTCTTGTTTCTTGGGGTTAGCCACCAGGCTGGGTATTTATTGTGAGCAGAGGTCAGCTGTGAAATGCCCCATGTCCAGAGCTTCAATATCCACTTTCAAAATAAAATCTAAGAAAGAATGACTGAAAATTGGGATTTCAGCTTGTTACCCTCTGAAAGGTAGCTGACACCCCATGCAGTCCAAATGGCATCCTCTTGGGTGATCTTTACCTTTCTTCTTTTCTGTGGTGTATCAGATAATCCATGAAGCCTTCTTTTCCCAGCAGCTCCTAAAGCTCCTGTCAACAGGCCAGGCTTAATGCAGGAGCGAAGCAGAAAAGGGATAAAACTCCTGACAAAAAAATGTCCCTTCAGAATAGGATGCTTGTCCAATACAGGAAAAGGCATATAACTTCATTTTGAGCCATCTTTCTTCCCTCCAAGTCAAGGCTTTCCTGTTACATTCGAAGAATTACATATGCACCTAAAATATGTAATTAGGCTCTTGGCTCACATACAGTCAGTGAACGTAAAAGAAACAGAGCATCCATAAATATTGGAGGTTTTTTTTTTTTAAATTACTCATTCCTTTAAAAGTAAAAAGTAGGACAGATGAGCTGTGAAGGAGGGAAACAAGGCAAAATTAGTCTTCTGTCATTTGTGGTTGCTGTAATCCACATGAAAAAGGTTCTGAACAGCAGTGTTTGGGTTTTCCTCCCTCGGTGGGGTAAATGCAGGGAATTCATTAAACAGACAACCTGGCTGTGCCTAAATCCTTCATCTATCATAGGGATTTGTTTTAGAAAGCTCTGCTCTTGCATGAGATATATTTGGATTTGGAGTACAAAGAGTATCTTCATTTAATAGCTCTCCATTCTCATCAGGTTGGCCTTCCTTGGGGTTGTCCTTTTAGTCTGGGAGTTTATTCTCATAACAGGCTCATCTATTCCTTTGTCAGATATTCTTTCAAAATGGCCTCTATGCAATAAATTGACTGAATTTGGGAAAATTCCTTCTTTTAGTTAGCCCATACGGACAAGCAAAATCCACTATTAACTGTATAGCAATAAAGTTTTACAAGGACATTTCTGGCTTTTTACCTGCTACAAATTCAGCTTAATTTTGACAATATTTTTAACCAGGCTGCAGGATGTCTTGTCCATACTTTGCTAAAGAGGTCAGCTACCTTGTATGTGCCCCCATTTACAGTCAGCCCATGTTTCTGATCTCCAAATACCATGCACAGACCACCTGGAGTGGGCAGCCTCCTGTTGCCAGGCTGCAGCTGGTGGAAAGCATTTTTTTCCCTATTTTTTTTTTTTTCTTTTTAAAAAGAAAAGTGTGTGAGCTACCTATATGGGTGAGCTCACTGCTGCAGCACTACTCTGTTTTGGGACCCACCAAACGGAGCACGTGGAGCTGGAGGAGTTTGATCATTTGGACTCAGAGGGAAAGGGCAGATTTGTGTTTCAAATACTGAACCCCTGAGGGCTGCAGAGGCAGAGCTGCAGCGTGAGGCAGGTGCCAGGCTGCTGCTTGTGCAGTGCAGAAGGGACCCTGACAGGCTTCTCCCCTTAACACCTGTGCCCTGGTGCCTCAGCACCATCCTCAGCACACACACGGTGCTGCTGCTGCACTTCACACCAGAAGCACAGAGTTGTCCTCAGGGCTTTCAGATGTGATGAGTCCTTTTGCAAGGCTGCAGCAGTCCATTGAAATGCTCCTTACATGAGCTCTGGGTGAAATGCAGGGTGAGTGGAGGGGAGAGAGAGAACTATATTATCTTTTTTCCCTAATAAGAAGTGATACAGAAAGAGAATACAGTATACAGTTCACTTAACTAATTTTCTAACCAACAGTCATTGCAATGTTCTCTCTAGGATCAGAAGGAACAAGGCAAAAGGCAGAATAATAAATCCAGACTGCCTTTTTTGCAAGCTACAACCATATCATTATAGGAAGGAGTTTAAGGACATCCACTCTGGGGAGAAAAAATTAAAAACAGAGGCCACTTCAGCCCACCCTTGGCAACATGATTAATTAAAATTAAATTCAATAAAAAATAGCTTTCAGATGCCATCTGAATAAAATTTGCCATCTAAAAGGTGCTCTCTGCAGACATAAGGCTATCTGTGCTGGTGAGCTGATTTGAATGGGAAGATGCATCATCTTGGGATGCAATATATCCATTTCCCACCTGCCACTGCTGCCTGCCATGTCAACCCACATTTGCAGTCAGCTCACTCCTATCCTGACAGACGTGGGCTCTGAGCAAACACACTGTGCAGTGCAAGGTGGAAAGCAGGGTGAAGGCTGGGCACAGCTGCACCCAGCCCAGCTCCTGGGACACCCTCCAGCTTTGGCTAATTTTGCTCCTTGCTGAATTAGTGAAGGGTGCATGTCAGGCCTGGTTTAGCTCGAAGCAAGTGGATGTCACAGCACTGTCTGATTTCTGTGTGACATTGCACCAGGAGCAGCATGTGCACACAGTGGGTTGGGAAGGTTTTGATGTGCTGTGTTGGCCATTGCATGGCTCCAGCACAGAGAGGCACCTCCTGCTGCAAACCTGCTCTCAGGCTGCCCTCTCATCCCCATGGTCACTCCTTCCCTGCTGCACTCCTTCCCCAGAGCACAGCCTGCCCTGGTGGAAAGGCAGCAGCTCAATCCTCCCACATTTCTGCTGGGCAATCTCCCTCCAAAGTGGCACAAGAGCATTGATGGAAAGTCAGTTGCCATTCAAAAGAAAGCATAAATATCAGCTGGTTTTGGGTGGGGTTTTTTTTCTTTTTTTTTTTTCTTTTAGAGGACTTTTAATTCCTTTCCGTAGCATCCATTTACACACAACTCCCAGGGGATGAGAGGAGAGCCCAGATGATCCAGACTATACCATATCCTTATTAGGTTAGAAAGCATCAACTTCCCCCAGGCCCAACCCCAAGGACAGGGAATTACATGAGTTTTCCATCTCTCCCTTCCTGTTATAATAAATAGTAAAAAAGTGAATTGCCGATAGGGGAGGAGAGTTATGTCCCTGGAGGCACATCCCCACTCCAGAGCACTTGGTCCTCTTTGGTTGCTTATAGTAACTCAGACTTTTATCTCTCCACTCCTGCAGATGTGTGGTGTCATCTCTCAGAAAAAAATCCCAAGGGAGTAAATCACTATCTCAGAGGTTTGCCTCCCATAAATCAGTATTACTCTTCTGTCCATACTGGGTCTGCTTTCCCTCTGCTTCAGTTTCTAGTCAGTCAGGGAGAGCTGAGGCAGGATTGCTGATTTTTAGCCACCAGAACAGAAATTTGCCCCTTGCATATCTCTCACCACCAGTTTACTGTGTAACTGCATATTTAGTGATGTCAAATATGCATCTGCCACCTTTGTCCAAACTGGCCTCAAGGTACAGCTGACCCCTTTTTGCATCATTGTCCTTCATCTCCTGCTCTGCCAAGGCTCTCTGGACTGCCTGCTTCATCCCTAGTGCCCTCCTGCTCTTCTTTGAGCTTCCATGGATTCATTTTATTCCTGGATGAGACAAGCTGGGAGGCAGGGCTGTTGAGGTAAGAGCTGTTGCAGTAAGAGCTGTAGAGGCTACACTGCTTTTAAAAGCCACTTAATAAAGCTCAGCAGAAAATCTAAAATGAGTTAAAGGAAACTAATGTGAACCTCAATTTTTAAAATTCATAACATTTATCAGTGTCCATGCGAGGCAGCACAGCAGAAGTAAACATCGACTCCCAGTGACTCCACTGGCTCCCCTCCTACACTGCTGACAGCAGAGCCAGCCCCTCTCTCTGTCTCTGGTGCTGCTGTTAGATGGATGTCTGAGCTACCTCAGCCACCATCTTTTATAAGAGACAAAGATCCTCCACAGTCTAAAGGAGGACATAGGCCTGTTCCAGTTCTCTAGGACAGAGCATTTGCTTGAGGTTTTTTACATGCTGTACATCTCTGACATTCCCTGCAAGCTGCACAACTCCTGAAGCTGCCAGGAGGGGAGGGATAATCACCTCTGTGCTCCAGTCCTTCCTCCAAAGCAAAATGTTTCTACAATTGGCAGTATAGTGGTGCCAATAGCATTTTGAGACGTGTCTCGAAATGCTGGTGAGGGTCAGAGAAATGACCCTGGAAATGGCCACTTGCCATTGCTCATACTTGCTTTGTAGGCAAACTCCTCCCTGGGACAAACCTGCTGGGCTGGCTGGGAAATAAAGCAGTGCTGAGTGGTCAGTGTGCCAGTGCCTGCTGACAGTCCCTGCCTGCAGGGCTGCCTGGCACTCCAGCCCTGATGCCCAGCAGTGACCCCAGGGCTTCTGCACTCCCCCAGAGGCACAGACCCTCCACATCTGTGCTGCTCACCCAGGAGAACACCTGGCTGCTCCCCAGGGCTTTGCAGCTCCACGCATGGTGCCCAGCACATGCTCCAGGCACTGGTGCCTGGTGACTCCATGTGCCACCAAGCCCAATGCCTATTCCTGGGAGTGTAAAAAATTATGACCCCCTCAGCCTGGGGTAATGACCCTTGTGACTTGCCTCTGATCATCCCCCTAAAAACACACTGCTGAATTTTTGTTTTCTGAGCCCTTTTCCTCTGTAGCATCCATCAGACCACTGTCTTTTTATTCCTTCCTTCCTTCTCTTACAAAGTCTCTGCTCCAATTCGCTCCTCCAGATGAGACCCAAAGCTGCTAGCATTTATCACTGTCACCAAAGTATCCCTTTCTTCTGTTTGCTGACACTTCACCCACCGATCCCAATTACTGGCTGTCTTTTCTTCCATTCATACAAATTCCCCATGCAACTTTGGATCATCAATTTTCAGCAAATGGGCTGTTGGCAAGTGGCAGGCCCTGCCTCATCCCCCTTGGCTGGCTGGTTGCTTCTGACACATGGTGTCCCTGCTGATCCCAGGCCAGATGAATGAAACTTTGTCAGGAGAACAGTGAATGAAGAAGAAAGACCTTGTTTCCATTCCCACATTCCTTCTATATTCACAGGAACTCAGCTTTTGGTGAAAATCATCAGGGTGATCACAGAAGTCCCAGATCCAGCACCTGGTGAAGCACTGGCCCTTAGGTGGAGACCACATGCAATGAAACCCAAACTGCCCAAAGAAATGAGACTGGCCCTGTGAACCCTGAGAAAGGATGCAGGATGCACATTTATGTGGCCAGGATGACACAGCCCCTGGTCACACAGACCTCATCAACAGGTCAAAAGGAGACTTCAGTGCAATCCTTCCTGTGCTGGAAGTCAAACATTTATTTAACCCCTTGGGAGACCAGGCTAGTCCTTCTCCTCCTCAGCCTGCTGTTGGATTGCTTTGGAATGTCTGGGAGCACTGGGGAGATGTTTCCAGCTAAACATTCTCTGTCTGCATGTGTCTGCAGTGTGCTCCTGCCTCAGCACAGGCTGCACTGTGGCATTTCAGCTAAGTGCTGAAATCAAATGAATAGCTTCTCCACAGCCCTTTGCACCTTCCAGTGCATCCATGTGTCACTCCTCCACGTCCCTGGCTTATGGAATCCATCATAGGTGAGGAGGGAGAAATTTGTATGGGATTCCCTAGTAAAAACCCCGAAAGCAGGCGTGTTGGGATGCTAGTAATAATCCTTCTGTTTCTTAGCATATGACAACTGCCTCCTAAAATATTAATCAAATCATATCATGTGATCCTAAAAATAGGCTTTCCAATTCCACTCTGTTCTCTCCTTAAGGTTTCTTGTCTGTTGTGGTTTAACCTTTTCTGGCATTTTACTGATTGTAGCAACTGCTTTTCCAGACTATTGCAAAACCTTGTGCCCTTTCCCAGTGTGTACACACCAATGTACATCCCTCACACACCCCTCAGCTTTCCCATCATTTTGGCACAAGGATCTCCTCACCAATATGTACATACATTAATCCACCCAAGGACATCACAGAAATTTATTACAATACACAGTGCAGCATAATCCCAACACCTTCTTAGCTCAATTACCACCTCAACCATTCTGGCCCCTCCAGGACAAGTCAGAAGACCCACACACACCTCAAGATTTTGGGGAAGCCAATCAGCAAGTGTACCCCTGGCAGGTCTTGGAGTACCCGGACTTCATTGCTTTCTTTCTGCTGCTGCAATGCTAATGGATGAAGTTCTATAAATATTTGATTGACCTGTCACTGCCATGCTGCTCTCATTTATCACTTGCTCAAGTTGGATCCAAATTACTTTGGAATATTTTGTGCTGTCTCTACAGACTGTTCAGCTCTTCTCTTGCCAACCCCACTGCCCCTTTCTCCACGTCACCTCCAATGCAGCGCAGCACACAATGGAGCAGCTCCTGAAAACAGCCTTTCCTGGGCCAGGAAATAAAACAGAGCCAAGTGCTTGAGGCAGTGGGACAGAGAAAGTGAATCTAAAAAGATGCAGAAATAACCCAGACAGGGCAGGGTGATGTATGTAGGGTGAACTCACCCTCACAGTGAGGGAGTACATACCACAGTGTGTAAGATCAACAGCCCCTCTCTGCCATTCCCACAGTGCTATGTCCCAAAAGAGGATCACAGATTTATGAGAAATTCAGGTAATTTGCTCGTCATGTTAACCATAGGAAGTGAGTAATTCTCTTCGCTCACCACTCCAATCAGAGCCTGGGTATTTTACTAGCAAGGGCTCAGGAATAAATTAGGATATATAGTCCATACAATCAAATTCTATTCTGTTCATTTTCACTCCTGTCTTCTTTAGATTTTTACATTTGGGATGAAATCAGCAGATTTTAGGGCTTGTGGAGATTGAAATGACTGTGTTTAGTGATGCAGCCCCTGCTCACGCAGAGACCAGTGCTGCTCTGCTCATGGTAATGAGCCCCCCAGGGTGCTCCTAGCTGCCCTGGGCTGACACAAAGCCCTTTGCCTTGATCCCCCTGCAAACCCTCCCTGCATCTGCTCCAGCCCTTCCAAGGGCCCACAGTCCTCCCCACTGATGGCACACAGCTTTTTACCCTGGCTCTGCCTCCAAAGTCCCAGGGCTGAGCCAGCTCTGGAAGCTGGCAAGGACTTGTGTTGGAAGTGGTGTATAAATCCCATGGGCTGAGTCGCCTCTGCACAAATAAATCCTTCCCTCAGCCTTCAAAAAACAAAAACCTGACACATTGAACTACTTCTATCATTAGAATTACCCCTCTCATTAGCTCTCCCCCTCTGCCTCCTCCCTTCCACGTGTCAGCAATATGCCGATCCATCCTGCTTACACCAGCTCTTACCTGCACTCCAATTACTTTCTCATCTCCCCCACTGGCTGTTTTCAATACTATTATCTGCTGCATTTGCTGGGTCTGGCTTTCAAGCGTTTGACTGATGCCTGATTCCTGTAACCAGAACATGTCTGTTGATTGGACTGTCAATGGATTTCTTGGCAGAAAGGGCACTGGGCCTTGCAAATGTGAAACTGTATTTCAATCTCATTTAGGAGAGAAGAGAAAGGAGAAAGAAAAATACCCAAAAGCTGCATTTTCACTTGCTCTCTTTAAACAAGTGCTTTAAGTAAACAAGCATTTTACCTTTTTTTAATAAGGTCATTTGTGACATCACTTTCTTATCAGAAAAAGAAACATTTTGTGTTTTGTATTTTCAGACCATCTTTATTTTTCAGCAAATGACTTCTTACAGATTCTTCTGTGGAGAGGGAAAGAGTGGGGAGTGGGGTGGGGGATGTACATCCATCCCTGTCTCCTGGCTGCCTGCAGTGACACCTGGCTCTAACAGGAGCAAGCAGAGACATCTCTGGTCAGCCCTCCCCACCCCTGCTTGCAGCCAGAGCCTCTCTGGAAGAATGCACCTTTGACTTTCCGAAATAACAATGCAATTACCTTCAAAAGCTGGCAGCCAAAGTACGTGCTGAGAGATGGCTACCATTAAGAAGAAATTATCTGCTCTCAGGGAATGGCCAATTTGTTAACTTGTGAGGAGAAGAAAGATCCCAGTTACAGACCACATGGGTGGGAGAACTGTTGTTTCACCTGGGGGAATCTCCTGGGATAGAAGGATGAGTCTTGGATGAATTTGATCTGGTGCCCTTTGCTCCTTGTGCTATGCAGGTGCAAATAAGCAGGTCTGCACCATACAGCTCTCCACAGGGCAGGAGTCTCACAGAGTCATTCCACAGATGGAAACCACTCCTGTGGAAACAACTGAATGGTCCTGCTGCTGGACACCTGAGCTCAAACACAGCTGACCTGCCACCTGCCTGTGGCTGAAGGAGCCTGCCAGAACTGCTGGTATCACCCAAAGCCCCAGGGTAAGGAGCTTCACTGGTTAAAAAACAGGGGAAAGACAATTTCTGAGACAGGAAAGACTGAGGTGAATAAATTACTTAATATTGAAATAAAACACTTGAGGTTGGCTTCCATGAACTGTACATTTAGGGCTGGACAGGTGAGCTCTCACACACTAATTTTTCTTCCCCACTGCCTTATCAAGGGCTCTTCAATGGATAAAACCAGGATAACTGATCTGTGCAGAAAGACCCAGATTCTGCTGAATGTTGGAGGTAACCTTTGATATTGCACCTAACTGCAGAGAGCACCATCTCTGTGTGGCATTTGCACATCTAAATGCAACCCCAAGAAGCCCACCAGTGAGTTAGCTGGGAAAGAAGCTGAAATCACTGGTGTTGACAGGACTATCTAAAAATACCAGCCTGTTCAAACTCAGTGGTTTGCTTGAGACCTTTCTGGAAGACAGAAACACTCTTTGATTGCTCAGAAATGGATCTGGTGGGCTTATAGTGCTAAATAAAGAACAGCAGAATCAGTGAGCTTTGAAGATGACAAGATTTTCTAGGTCATGTTGTCTTTTTTTTCCCCTTGGCCAATACAGACTGTTTTGTAGATTGTAGCCTTGAGACCTCCTTCCAAACCAAGCCTAAATGTTACAAGCAATGCAGTTTGACAACTGCTCAGTGGATACACACAGGCATCAGCTTTGTAGGTGCTGAAGCTGTTAGGGTATGGCTGATAATCTAAGCAAGTATGTTTTGAATATTTATTACCTTTTTAAGAGGAAGGAGCTGGGGAAGAAAAAGCAGTTTGGAAGAGGGTAGTGCAGAAAACCACTCCCTGAAAAGGGATGAATAATCACTTTTTTCCCTCCCAACAGACCTCATCTACTGCTCCCATCTCTCCCCCTTGCCATGGGTCCTGGCTGGGGTGAAGTAGCCCAGATGTGGAGGAGAGGATGGACATGAAACTAGTGCCTTTTCAAACCTAGAAAAACAGGTAAAATTGGATTGCCTAAAAGTCAGAGCAGAGGCAGAGCCAGGCCTGCCATGGGAGATGGAGGAAGGAAAGGACTGCCAACAGAGGGCAGAGTGTGGCACTGGGATTTCTGGAGAGTTGGAACCATTTCTTCTTGTAGAGAGAATGAATCTTCTTTTTAATCACTGTCCTGATGTTTCCTGCAGAGACATTGCAAAATCACTGGTGCCTGTAGTGAGGAAAATGGAAATGTGTCAGAAAACACAGATATGGTATGGAATCTGTGGTCCCCTCCAAGTGGTCTCAAAGGATGGGTCATCATGTAGTGAATTCAAAGAGGGGGGAACAAGCACATCTGCAGGAGACAAGTCAGCTCCTACAGAGTTGTCAAGGAGTCCTGGGCTTCAGCTCAAAAATCCCATTCTGGGGAAATGAAATAGGCTCAGGACACAAGAAGCTTGGCTTCTCCAGTAAAACTTGAAGGAAAGGCATGGCTACACCAGAACAGATTTGCAAAAATCCAGATTATTCCAGTCCCGGCACTGGACTTTTGCATTTTAGAGATGTTTATGTCCAAGCCAGAACCTTGTTTCTCACAGCCACAATCAAAGCTCCAGCTTCAGGCAAACCCACACTGAGGGTCCCTCGCTGAGTCCTGAGGAAAAGGAGGTGGCACAGGAGGGAGGTTTGGGTGCTGTGGGGTTGTTGCTCTGTGCTCAGTGCTGGGAGCCAGGGCAGCTCAGTGCCTGCTCCAGTGCTGACCACAGGCACCAGCTGGCTGCACTGCTGGCCTGCCTGTTGCATGGTGCTGCAGGGGAGCACAGTTGGGGAAATGCTGACACAAAGGAGGGAGACTGAAGCCTGGAAAGCAGCAGCATTAGCAGCAGGCCAAGAGCAGGTTATTCCCCTGATACATCTCCTCTTCCCACTCCCCATCATGCCAGCAGCCTCTTTAGCTTCACAGGGAGGTTGTGAGGATTCATTAGTTAATGTTTGTGAAGCACTGTATAGAAGGAGAGAGTGTGTAAGTGCTAAGTATTATTATTATTAGAGACAGTCACTGTTAAGGCAATGGATATGCTCTTAAGTGTCATTTCATATTTAATTAACGTACAATAATTGTCTTCCTAAACCTGCAGGTAAATCTTTATTCCTGACACTTCCTTTAAAGAGACATTGCAGCAGAGCTGCTGCTAATGGGTCTCCTCCCTGCTGGTCTGCTAGGGAGGAGTGGGAATAGCTGGGAGCAGTGGAAGAAGAGCCACGGGGAAAGAAAGGCAGCCAAGGAATTTTTTGTTCTCTCCACCACACCTCTGTGCACACACAGCAGCCCCACAGTGACCTGATCTGAGCTGAAAGCTTTGCTTGGCCAGCCCCAAGGGTTGCTGTCCCCCGGGTGCAGGGCAGAGCTCAGGGTTTCCCCTGAGGTCAGGCTCCTGGCAGCATCAGCTGAGCACTGCACGTGTCTTCTGAGTAACTAAACACAGCTGCAGCTCTGCACCTTGTCATTAGCAGCAGAATTAAAGAATTTTTTTACAAAGAGGCTGGAGAAGCTCGAAAGTACAGAACTGGGAATTTCCCTGTTATTTTCCAGGGACATCTTTGCCAAGAAAAGGTATTCTGAGAGCTAGGCTATGTATCTTTTACTGACAGAGGGAAGGAAGGAGAAATCATCTGTGGGGCCATCTGCTCCTCTAGCAAATGGGAAGGGGAAGCCATTTCTCCCACCTCCCAGTTATGTTTGCATTTTCAAGAGAGACAGGGGAAATAAAAAAGAAGCAGTTGATCATTAGCTCAGAAGTGACACACCTACAGGAGACACAGGAAGATGCATAGGACTTCTGTGTCACTCTTTCTGACCCAAACATCTCTTCTCTCTAAAACTTGTTGCCAGATCAGTGCCCTCTGTGGGCACATCCCCAAAAGCCCAAAGGACAATTTTCCTGTGGTTGATTCTGGGGTGCTCAGGGGGAGTCACAGATGCTGTGGAGGGAGTACCAAGCACTGGACCTTCACCTTTGTGATCCCTCCTGGTGACAGGCAGCTGCCCCCCACCCCACGTTGCTCTGCCCTTGTTCCCAGCACACACAGCCCTTCCAGTTCCCACCACAACACTAATCTTATCCTCTCAGTGCTCCTCACAACAACCCTAATGTGATTGTCTGAGAGTCCTCATCAGCACTGAGTGCTCTGGAGGTCACAGGTGACAAAGCTCCTGCCACTGCCAAGGAGCAGGCTTTGGTCCAGCCCCAGTGCCACCCTCCCTTTCTCTCCACATGGCCTTGAAGGCAGCCAAAGTGACAGAGCCCTGGGAGCTCCCTCCTCATCTCCCCCTCCAACCTCCCCCTTTCTTCCTCTCCTCTCATCTATTGCATTTGCAAGGCTTTCCTCTGTGGACATCACTGGGGAGGGGAGGAGGGCAAGGAGGGGAGAGCAGGCAAGAGAAGAGGGATGCTATCAAGGTAGAGAACCTGGAACCCCTGAGAGCAAGGGTGTGTGGGCAAGAGGGGCAAAATGCAGGGAGACAGTGGCCACTGAACAGCTGTGCAGGAGCTGCAGGGAGAGGGAGGATGTCAGCTGGCAGCTCATGGTGAGATTTAAAAATGTAAACTCAGATGTAAGGTCAGGCTGGGGGTTACAGGAAAATCGGTCAATTTTTTAGTCTGATTTCGGGTGTAACCTCTTGTGGTTCAGAACATAACAGAGGTCAGTGAATTGGCAAAGTGCTGTCAAGCCCTCAGGATGCTCTCCTGGCATCTCAGGCTACCACAATTGACTGTTTAATTGCCAGGTTGGGGGAAAGAGGCCAATGTGTGCTCAGGGAGAGAGGGAACTGGAAGGGCTGGGGCAAGGGCCAGACTGCCTGAAAGGGATATTGGTGAAATTCATCCTCAATGCAGGCAGCACGTTCCTGTGATTTGTGGCTAAAGGAAAAGCACCTCTGTAACAACACTTCTCACTTTCTCTGCAACCCACACACTTTGCAGTTTTTCCTGGGTTCCCAAATGGCTTCTCTTGCCAGAAATACCTTTCACCAGCTATCCATCCTACAGACACAAGATGTGCACTCATCACCTCCTGCTGCCCCTCCTTTGACTGTGTCAGCACCCTTGCCATGCAGAAGGTTTTGCACCAGTCCAGTGCTTTCCAGAGAACACCCCCTGTGGTCCCTCACAAACACAACCTTAGGTACCTTTTCAGACCCTGTGTGTCACAGACGTGGCTCATTATCCCCATGGCACTTCTTTCCTTAAGGAATCAGACTGATGTCTTTTTACTATCCAAAAGTTTATTTCCATGACTTCTTGTCCTGTCTGTGTCCTCAGCAGATCTTTGGGGAGAAGGTTTTTCAAGGTCTGTCCACTTTTATTTCCTTCCTGGTGGCTATAAGGAACCCCACAGTTAACCCCACAACTTCTTCTGGTTTGGTTTTATTCTTTCTACTCAGCTGCAGTCTAGAAAGGAGAAGCAGTAGAGATGCAATTGAGGATGGAGAGACCTAAAGAGGACACTTCAACTTAGCATATAAAACCAAAACTTAAAACCATTGAAAGTCTCAATAAATAGGTCAAAAATAATATATTCACTACTGCTGACATGATCTCTTATCTGACATACTGAATAATGGCACAAATTTTTAATCCATCTTTGGTGCAGAGGTTGAACTCTCTATAGAAATACATCTCATATGTTTTGGATATTGCTATTGGTTAGTGTTATCAATATTCTCTTTCCCCCAAGAGCTTTCTTCAGTATTCATCACCCTGTGTTGCAGGTTGTCCAATAGAAAACTGGAACAATGATAAAGAATAAGAGAAGAAAGAAGGAAAGAAAGAAAGAAAGAAAGAAAGAAAGAAAGAAAGAAAGAAAGAAAGAAAGAAAGAAAGAAAGAAAGAAAGAAAGAAAGAAAGAAAGAAAGAAAGAAAGAAAGAAAGAAAGAAAGAAAGAAAGAAAGAAAGAAAGAAAGAAAGAAAGAAAGAAAGTTTTATGCACAAGCACGGCAGATCTTAAGAGTAGATGGAAGATTATGTCATCACCAGTTCTAAAGGAGAACACAAAAAAATTAAGGACCCTGTATTTCAGCCTATTGTCCAGAAAGTGTTCTAGTGTCCAAAAACACAATAATACTCAGAACAATCTAGCGTTTTCAGGATTCAAGTGTGTTTCTACCTGCTAAAGGGAAAGGCAAGAGAAAGAATCCAGTTGCTATGGAAATCAGGCCATCTCCATGGGAATTCAGAAAGTAGAGTATCCTCTTGGCCAGTAATTCAGTCACTGAGCAGCCATTACTTGGCCATGACATTGAACAAATCTGAGCTGCTCCCAGGATATATAATTTCCCCACCACTACTTCCCTGTCTCAATGTCAACTAATTCCATGAAGAATTGGGTTCTTAGTGAAATAAAGAACTTGTTTTGTGGGTTGCTTCTATGGAGGTGTGTCCTCAGCTATTGTTGGGATACAGACTTATGTGGGTGCAAAAAATAGAAATTCTTGGTTTGCAGCTTAGTAAATGGTTTTGCTTTCACTTTGTTGTTGTGGAATAAAAAAGAGTCAGGTAGTTAAGCAGGGAATAAAAGAAAAAAAGGCCACATTAAAGAACAACAATAAGAAGAGCTAACAGTGTTGTGTAAATCCTTTTTCAGGGCTCCTCCCTTTGGCTAAGGAATATTGATGGTTTAGCTGGGGGATCCCATCCCTTGGCCCTTGGCAGGGGTCACTGGCTCTGCTGCTCCTGGGCACAGGTGATTGCTCAGAAGCTGTGACCCCACAGGGGACCCCATGCATGGGTCTCCCTGGGCCATGGGTCCCCATCTCTGGTTTTGCTCTGGTGTCACAGTATGGAGGAAGCCAAGACAAGGAGTGTCACAGCATGCTTTGCTGCAGTGCTCTACTCTTTATATTCAATCAGTGGTAATTTAGTCAGGGCATTTGGTCCTTAGAGCCCAGGGGACTGGATATTGCCTGCTGAGGTCAAAGGAAGCTCTGGCATGGCTGATGGGAAGCAGGTGATGGATTCACAGGGCTGAAAGCCCTGCTTTGACTGCTATGCAAGCACCATATATTATATCTCTAAGTCCTGTATAAGCCAAGAAGATCAAAAAACACCTTGTTGGAAAGATCCTTGGTTGGATATGTCTTTGTTCAGAGGGATGGCTGCATTATGGTACAAATGCATGGATGTCATTCAGCACTGGGGACGTTAATGGGGCTTTATTTGAATACATCTCAGTGGGTGAGGCTCACAGACAGAAATGTCTATCTGGTGTACATGTCAGAGAACACCACCTGACAGTGATGGAAAGCTGTTTGATGTAGTTTCATCTTTCAATACATTTAGATTTTTAGAGCTCAGGCTTAGTTGCCCAACTTAATTTGCAATCATTTAAAGTAAGGGTTAAGTGAAGGTCACAGGCTACTCTCATTTAGAGTGAAACCTCTGCAATACTTGCATGCTTTAACCTTTTCAGTGTTTTCTAATTCCACTGACCAGCTGCACTCTTTATAGCACTGTTAACCTGTGAGCAGAGTGAGGATTGGTCATCTCCCTTAGTAATGCAGCAAATTTTAAAAGGTTAAAATAGTCAAAACTATTCCTGGCAAGATCAGGTGCTGAATCCCTAGGAAGAGATTTTGTGTATGTGTAGCAGGAACATCCTGCTCTGCAAGGTTTGCATTAGAAATAAATCGAAGAGAATGCAAAACAGGGTTGTACACAGATGGAACCAGGTCACATAAGTTCAGACAGCTCTGGCTGCAGGTTATCTCAGCAATCAGCCTAGTGGAGAGAGAGATTTAATACAAATAGGGATCCGTGCTGTCTCATGGCTCTAAAAAATAATACTAAAACAAATTCCAGCAATAATGCAAAGCTGAAGACTCGTGTCTTTTCCAAACATCACATGCATAGCCCCAGGAAATGTGAGGCTTCAACATAACTGGAGCTAATGGCAAAGAGCACTGGGTGTTTAGGGGATGGGATGTGCACTCTCACTTCAGCAATGCTCAAAAAATAAACTCCTGGTGATCCCCCATCTTTTTTTATGCTCTGCTTTTTTTCTCCCCAGGTTTATCATCCAGCTCCTAGTTTTGCAATTCTTCCCTCTACCTTTCATTAAGAGAAATAGGAAAATTTTAAACCCAGACTGCCATAGTAAGTCAAGTCTCTTGTCTTCCCAGTACTGTGTTTTCCATTGCAGTGCCTGGTCCCAGACACCTCCTAATCACAAGCTATCTCATACATACAAATTTTCAGTTTTTCCCAATGTCCTAAATACCTGGAGAAGGGAAAAGCAGATAGTTTATTCTGAGCACTGAAAGGGGCTTTATTTCATTGTGATACACTCCAAATATACAGAAAGGGTCAAAAGTCTCAGCTTTTGCCCTAGAAGCCCTGACTGCCGCAGGCTAAGCCTCTAACTCTGAGATCTGTGTAAGAGAGCAGTGGGAAATCACTCCTCATTAAAAATTCAAGTTGTCCAATACATTGGTCAAGGTCTAACAGAGTTTCAGTCTGCAGCTCTGAGAAAAAAAAGAACAGAGTGGGAGTTAGAGACCCTCCCTGCTCCCTCCTCCTCCTGACCATGCCCATGAAGGGATGTGGGCCTCTCCAGCTTTTCCATCCTGGCACAGCCAGGGAGAGCAGGAAAGTGCCATGTCCCTTCCTGTGGGATACTGGTGAAAGCCAGGGAAAAGCAGCCTTGGATTTTCTCAAGCTGCTCAGAGAAAACATAAGAGAAAAGAATTATTGATAGAGATTATGCATCTGCAGGGTGCGTGAGAGATGTGATGTTTTGGTGAAACCATGTTTACCAGGAGTGTCACCTGCCTTGCACCAATGAAATCACTTCTGTCCTTGCTACCACCATCTACTCTATATAAGTGTGATTTGTTTCTTTAATAAGTGAAGAAAGCATTGTTGCTACATCCTTTTCACAGCTCTCCTAGCCCCAAGAGCAGCACCTTTGCAGAGCCTTTCAGGGGAGGGGCTGGGGGTGCAGAGCTGATGGCTGCGGTGCCTGATCCACAGTCAGCAGTTTGCTGCAATCAGAGCTTCTGCTGAGCACTCCAAAGCCTGCCCCTTTCCTGTTAATTGAATGTAAGCCCTTTGGTGCTCGTGTGTCTTTGATGTCCCTTCCAGTGAGACGTAAGGCTGCTAAGGCAGAGGAAAGGCGAGCACAATGCTGGCAGTAATCTGTGTCAGGATGGAGGCGCCGTACGCAAGAGACCGGCAGTGAGATGGAGCAAAATGTTCTCCCCCACCTTTTTCAGATCCAATACCAATGGGGGCTTTTTAATATTCACTGGATATCAACTACAAAGTGATACAAGTGATGGACGTGAGGGGGAAAAAATATTGCAATAAACACGTGTAAAAAAATCCTGTTTGCACCAAAACACCCCAGCCTCTCTAAAGCAAAGACTACCTGCTCACCAGGGGATATAAATGACTCTTTGAAATAAATGCACATTACTGTATTCATCAGGCAGTGTTACTGCAGGATTGGAACACTATGAAACACGGTGCTACAGAGAATTGCTGATCATATTAAAAGCGAAACAATAAAAACATGCAAAAGAAAAATATTTGGAGTTAATTTCTTCGATTCATTTTGTGCCTGGAGCAGTTACTGTTTGGACTAGGGATGACTTGTAGATCTAATAATTAGGTCTGTGATAGCAAAACCAGACACAATTTTAGTAGTTAAAAAGTCACTGTTAAGCATCATTAAAATAAAAACTCAGCTCCCTATCCTGGCTCTGCATTTTATCCCAGGATTACCAAAGTGAGCGCCTATATAATATGCAACATATTTCAAAATAAATTTAAAAATTAGCTAGTAAATGCACATAATGCCTATTTGAAGTGCTAGAGGTAAGTGCACTGCACCCTTCAGACAGTGTCATGCTTATTTTAATGTCATGTTTTTCAGATTTAGGGATCTAAACTTATAAAGACAAAGTATCTGGTTTTGGGACCTATTAAAATGTTTAATTGAAAACTGAAAGGACATAAAAGTTGGTTATTATTTAATGATTAAAGTTAATTGAGATATTTTGAAATATGTTCCTAAAAAATGGAAATAAAAAAACTGAAGAAAGTAGAAGACAACCTGAAACAACACTTTGGTCTGATTTTTTATGTTTAAAAATCAAACAAGAACAATTCATGCCAAACATAAAAAAAAAAAAAAAAAAAAAAAAAAAAAAAAAACAAATCTTGTAATAACTGAAAGGCATTTTTAGGCAGCTCAGACCAGAGCAGAGGATATACAGACAACAGTGGCAATTCCTACACGCTACATATCCTCATAGTTAATAAAAATCTGACAATGAGTTTTAGCACCTGCAATCACGGGTCCAATGGCCCTTTTTTATGTTTGTCCACTCTGTCCACTTGGAGAGGCTGGATGGTCCGTGGTAGTGCTACAGCTTATTCCATATGCAGCAACCTCTGCAGAGACCCAGGCCCCTGGTGGCACTTTTTAGGCAGGAAAACATGTTCCTGGAGGTGCTTTGAGAGGAAAGAGCTCTGCCACAAGGCAGCAAACCCTTGTTCATCTGCAGCCCCCTCCTTTGGCAGCTCTGTGTACAAAGTCTCTCCTTGGCTGCCTGTGGAGGGTCTGGATCCTGGGCCAGAGTCCCCAAGAGCTCTGTCCTATTGCTGCTGGCAGACAACAGCCAAACCTCCTCACCTGGGGCAGCACCCAGCAAGCTCACACCATCCATGGGTTTGGTTTCTTGGACCCTGGTGCCAGCCCAGCCACCCTCTCCTTGCTGATCCATGGCAAAACCCACCTACAGCAGCACATCCTGAGCCTTCCTTTAGGAGACAAAGGTTCCTGATGGACAGCTTGATTGTCTGTTTTCAAAATACAGTCACAAGCATGTGGAAAATAGGATCAAACTGACTTGCTTCCTATGAAAACAAATTCCAGTGCTTGGAAACTGAACATAATTTTAAATGCTATCATCCAACTAATCATGTTTTACCTCTGTTGGTATTCCATTTTTCTGGTATGAACCTGGGTCAGTTTTGCATATGTCCAATCTATTTTATATATACATGTTCACTCTATTTGCACACTCAGATGGGAGACATATGCCTCTTCTCATTTGGGCAGGCCATAGTGTTATTAAAATGGAAATGTGCAGGCTTTGGGATCCAACTGCAACATATGTTTAAAAATGAAAGATAATTCTTTACTTGTAACTACCAGAAGAACTCAGAGCTTTTGACTCCATGTATAATTACCATGGGACCTTAACAGTTTAATTCACTAGGCAATTACATGGTTATTTTTTGTTCTATAAAAGGTAAAGAAGTAACATTTAATTTACGGGTGCTGCATAATCCTGTAATTACTCAGTAATTTCCGTGTCATCATACAATAAAAGCAGGGGCCTTCCCATGGCCCAGATATGACATGAAGGAAAGTCAAAGTGAACTCAGCATTGTCAGGAAAATCGGGGGATTTCTTGGCCTCCTTCAGCATGAAATGGAGAGAATGAGAGGTTGAGAAAGTGAAAGTTGGCCTTAAATGCAGTGACAGCTGTTTGCAAATAAGGAATTTCCCTCGTGGGACAGTGCCATCTCTTGCCCTCTAGGATTTTAGAGAATCAGCATTGCCATGGGTTCAGAGCTCCCACACCCCTCTTTTCTTGCTCCGTGCCTTTGCAGCCCATCTATTAGAGCTAATGCCTAGAAGAAGGGCCTGTGATGTGGGTTTTGTTTCCATAACAGGCTGATTATTGTTTCTATTGCCCAATAACTAGTTTGGCTGTGAGGATAAGCTCTCCAATTCTCCACAGAATGGAGTAGCAGTGATTACAAGAAAGACAGCAATTTCTGCCAGAAATAAACTCAGAGCTCTTGTTAAGAGCCCTTCTCTCAGTCCTCTGAGTTTCTTCACCTGGAAGTGACTGCATTGTTTAAATGACAGGTAGGTCATTTCCAACCCCACAATGTCATGCATGTTCTCCTTGCTCCTGCCACACTGCTCTCAGCATCCCCCTTCTTCCCCTGCTCCCCCAACACAGTAGCCAGGCCTTCATTCAGGGTGTCTGAACATGTTATACTGCCCTTCTCATTTCTCTGCAGATTTAACCATGATATCCTGTCAAATGGGGCTTTGGCAAACACATATATCCTATTTACCTAGAAAAGATCAGCCAAAGTCATGTTGCATCTGCATCACTTTCCTCTGCAGATTGTGATGTGTTCAAAAAGGCCCTTGAAAATGTCAGGACCTGTCCCTTGATCAGCACTGGGCACCTGCAGCTTCCATCACCTTCAAAGGCTCTGGTGTCACCCCCCCAGTTGTGTTCCAGCCTGTGGTGTGACATTTGCTCTCAGGCAGAGAGGCAGCGTGAGAAACTTTCCCTCTCCAGAGTCCCATGGGAGGATTCATCCTGGGCTGAGCCCACAGTGAGGGCAGCAGCACACATTTATATAAATAAAAGCAGCACCTGCAGTTCCTAACAATAAAATAAAGAGCCTATTAATCTTCATGTTTCAGGGTATTGGTGGCTAGTGCCAGGAAATGATTTCCCCACAGCCTCAGGTAGCAATGAACAATTTCCTGGCTGCAGGCACCAGGATCTCTTCCTTTCCCTGGACTGTCCCTTTTCCTCTCTGGCAGTCTCATTTTTTCCGTGCTGCCCTCTGAGCTGCAGTGAGATCCCACTTGCTGGGAGAAGGTATGAGAGGGCAGTAAACACAATTTCTAAGGTGCAGCACTCACAGTGCATACCACAGCCCTGGTTAAAAAATACCCTTGTTCTGCCAGTGTGCTTTAGGCATTCACTCCCCTCCTCTCTTGACACAATAACCCATAAAAACTGTGGTCTAATGCATTAATAATCTGCGAGTAAAGGTCCCAAAGTGGCCATTGACATTATAGCCATTAAGGTGCAGTGTGTCAATAACAATGTATAGCATGAGAGCAGGCACTCTGCCTGTGTGTGAGCACACATCCCCTCTGCTGTTTAATCCTGCACTCTGATTTCCCAGTCACATCAGCTTCTCTCTGATCTTGGGGGACTAACATGACAAGAATCCCCTACGACTGCTACCCTGTGCATTTAACAGGAGCTGTTTCAGCACAGGAAGGATGGAGAGATTCTGAACCTGCCTCCTCTCACACGTACAATAATTTATTGGGCTGACAGAGCCTGACCACAACAGTGTTCTTGCACTGTTAATTTCCGTGGCATTTTCTGTTAACATGAACAGAGCAGTGCCCTCCTCTGGGATGCCAACACTCCATAGATCCAGGCTTTTCCTGAGAAATGGAGATATTCCACGTAGGCCTACAAAAAAGAAAATTAATTGTGTCTACACACCCACACACTTTCTTAAAATACCACTAATATTTTACATTTCTCCAGTGGCTTTTATCCTAGAAGTTTAGGAAGCACTTTGAAACCTTAAGTCTATAGATATCACCCCCACTCCCTGAGAAAAGAGCCCTCTCTGCTGTGCAAGGCAGCAGCTGCTTGGCAGCATCTCAGAGCCACCAGCAGATCAGGACAGGACGTGAAGATGTCTGTTCATCTCTTAAAGAACAGCTGATGAGCAGAAGGCAATTTAAAAGGAGCGATATAAAGGATCAACTCCTACCATATTATAAGGCCATTTAAAAAGAAGGCATTTTGGAAAGGAGCAGCTTTCTCTAATGTCTCCAGACTGCCCCAGTGAACAGAACTGCAGGGTAGCTGGGTTAGCTGTGCCATGTGCCAGGAACTCAGCAGAGCACACTAGACCCCTGGGTCATTAGAGGATCAGGATGCACAAATTCATGATTTGGAGTGCTGTTAGAACTCCTCTTATTTTTTCTACCGTTCTACATACCCTTGGCTTTAAGCCCTGGGCTCACCCATTCTCCAAGTAGGCTGATTGATATAACCTAAATACAGTTGTAAGTTACAGGATTCTTCTTCCCTCATTGGAGGTGGGGAAGCAGATCCTGTGAGCACCAGAGGCTGCCAGTGACATGCAGGCACCAGCTAATTTATCCAAGCACTGTGCTCCCATCAAGGCTCCCTGGCTGCACACAGACTTTAAGCAAAATACAGATGCTGGCTATGAAATGCAGCAGGCAATGCTGCCCTCCTGAATGTGACACTAGCTGGCTTGGGGAATAAATAACAACTTCAAAAGGCATTCCTAAAACTTGTAGAAAGACTTACAAGTTGCCCATCTAAGCATGAATGAGCAGTGCTCCTTACTGAGAGTGGGAGCTGACTGTTGGAAGGAATGAGAAGGAGCAGGAACCAGACTGGGGCACGAGAAACCAGAACAGCCTTGCAAGGGGAAAACTGGGCAGCTGTAAGTGAGCTGCAGAGACAGAACCGGATAGCCCTGTCAAACATAGTCTAAAACTATCTTTTACAGGGTAATCAATCTTCCCAGAGGGACTCTCACTCAGGAAAAGAGATAAATATCTTGGACTAAAGGCATCGATGGCACTTGTGTATGGCTCATCTCAAGCCTCAGAGACTCCCTCTGGGACACAGGAGCCCATGAAGGGACCATTTGATCCTTACTGGGCCAGAAACTGCAGGAGAGCTCTGGGTGCAGAGGCAGACTTTGGTCAGCACTGATATGGGGACGGGGCAGAAGGAAATTCTCTTTTGCCCCTCTGAGAAGGCACACACATATATCTGGGCTGATGAGCCCCAGCAGTGCTCTGGATCTTGCTGGTTGACTTCCCCTCACCTGGTGTTGCAGCAAAGGGAAAACTGAGCTGACTTCTGAAAGGACCAGAGCAAATTACAGCTTTCTGCTCTGCCCTGCAGGAGCAGGGAAGGAGAAGTACATCATGTTGCTGACCCACAGCAGAAGAGACTGACAGTGAAGGAGGGATCTGTCTGGCTGCCCCGTGACACTGAATTTAAAAAAGAAAAATTGCTCAGTCCAACCAAGCGAGAAATCTTCTGCATTTTCCCAGAATATATTTTCATGACTTGGTTAACCCTATGATTAACCCTAGGCCAGACATCAGAAACTCTGCTCACCAGAGAAGGAAGAATGTAGAATGTTGCTTATTTCAGTCTGATACAGAAAAAAGGCCAGGCTACAGGCATGCTGACATGATCAGCCCACTTCTGAATTTTAGGGGAATAATGGTGCACTGCAGAAAGCCTGAATCAAACTTCCAGAAGTTGCAGAAAGGTTAGCAGAAGGCAAGAAAAATGCTTAGCATAAAACATCCCAGTTTCATCCACATAGGCTGCCAAAAGAGAGGAGGAGGAAGAGGGAGAGCAGGGTTTGAATCAGGGGTTATCTCTGTGTGGGAAGCAGGAACTATCAGGTGCCATGCAGCATCTGGCCCACACCCTGCACTCTTAATGCAGACAGTGGTATTTTAAGCAGACTGACATAGATGTAATCAGGAGCAGGAGCAGGCAATGTGCATATTTGCTATAGGGAAGGCAGTCACACTCTTGCTCTGCACATCAGGGGAATCAGTGTCTCCCACAAGTGGAACATCCTCCACAAAGCATTGCTATTTTAAACTTTGTGGGTGTCAGCCCATCACTTCTGAAATTAGTGAGGTTTTAGAAAAACCCCAAGGATATTGAAAGTGTTCTGCTCTTGAGAAAAACTGTAACAGTAAAAAGCTGAAGGCTTGTGATTGACCCTGAAGAACTAGAAACAGAGATATCAGCTGGGTCACCCCTGGCATGAGAAATATAAATCAGAGCCAAGCTGAGGAATGGGGAACTGTAGAAGTTGTTGTGTGGAAGCAAATACAAGCACTGGAAGTGAAAGGCAGTGTATTTTTGAAGTGTATTTCCAGGCAAGCAGGACACAAGTAGTAATGCAGCTCTAAAAAATGCTAAACAGGTGTTTGATGGCCTTGGTGTCCTCTTCAACACCGAGTTCACTGCACTGCTTGCTGGGGCTGACCAAAGTGAGCTGGTTTGCCTTTGCAAGGTTTCTTGTTTAATTCTTGCACAGCTGCCAATGTCTGCATGATGCTTGTTTTGAGATCACACCAGAGGGTAAAATTGCTCCTTGTGTTACACACAGGGGACTTCCAAGGGGATTTTGGTAAAAATTCTACAGCGCCGCAGTTTTTTTCAATTTGTGGTTACAATCACATTTGACTCACACCTCCTACCCCAATTCTGTGAACAAACCTCATCTGAACTTCGAGTTAATTGCCCAGACACAGCTGGTCTGGCTTGCAGTGCCACTGTGCATATTTCAAATGGCAGTGATTTCCAAAGGAGAAAAGGGAAGCTGGATTTTGCTGAACACAACATTTTTGCCAGCTCGCTCGATCCCAGCGTCACCATTCATGAGAAGATCTTGCTAAAAGAGTTTGGCACATTGACACTCATCTGGCCATAATGCCAAAGGACCTGGGACAACCTGTGACTGCTGAAATAGTGCCCAAGGACACATCCTCCCTGCTCCCAAGGCTGTGGCTGTTTTGGGAGCATTCACCCACAGAGAGGCTGCAATTGAACCTGGGCTTGCAAGGGCCACTTTTGGGGTTTGCTCCACACTCTTCAAGGCCTGCTCAACATTTCTCTTCCACCTGTTTTCAGGGATCCTGGGAGGACCAAAGAGGTCTCTGTAGGAGCATCCCTCTCTCCCAGGAGAGAGCAGCAGGTCTGAGTGTTTGTTCACACAGAGTTTGAGCTACCTGCTGTCTGGTGCCACGTGGCAAGGGTTACACATGCAATCCTAGCACCAGAACTGCACACAGAAACATGGGAGACAGGAAAGCACCTTTAGATGCTTTAATCACCTTCATATTCCAGCTCCTAATATGTGCACAAGGCACAATGAGATTCTTTGATATGAGACCTCAGCTCTTTGCCACAATCTTTTAGTTTTAGAAGAAATTTGCAGGTCAAACCCCAAATACTAGTCCACAGCTATCCTTACAGAGGCTAAGATAAGAAAAGATAGAAGAAAGAATATGTGATATCACAACCTTTGACCCCAGACTATCCTGCTTAGAGTGGTCTAGTTACACAGGGACAAAGAGAAAGGAGGCAGCAGCATGGTCAGCCCTGAATAACTTGGCTTCCCTCATCTCCTTTAGAACCTTTCCCCTTATTTATTTCCATGTCAATTTTGTTGATTAATTATAAATTATGCAACCAAGGCCCCTTCCATTTACATCTATTCCAATTACAGAGGTCACTGGTCACTGCCCAGAGGACCCTGATTTCTGCCAGCCCATGTTTACCTCTGCCAGTTTCTCCCCTCATCCAAACAATGGGTGCAGCCACACAGCCCCCAGACCCAACCAAGAGAAATGCCTTTCCCACCTCTCACCAGCACAACCCTTCAGGAAAGGGGGAAACCATTAAGCTGCTGAGAAATGACCATGCCAAATGGGATTTCCCAAAGTGAAGATCCACTGGCAGAGAGCCTCACTTTTGAGGAGTGTCCCCATCTCTAGGGATTGCACTCCTGAGGATGGAGAGAGCAGCTCAGGTGGCTGGCTGCCTCACTATGGAGAGCTGGCACACTGCTTACTGCAGCTATTTGCTGTTATTTCTGCATGGCACACGGCTGGGCACACAGAAATCTTTCTCCTCTGTGGCTGCCTGACAGACCTTTTAAAATAACAGCACAAACCAAACAACCACATGACCAACAAAGCAGGAAAGAAAATCCAGAATGAATAGAAGAAACTCTGCTTTTTTTTTTTTTCTTCTTTTTTTTTTTTTTTTTTGTGAATACCAAAGGAGCACTGAAGTTCAGCAAATCAGATTGGAGCAGTTTAATGGCATTTGTGCCACTGTGGTGACCCAGGGCTCCAGGCAAGAGAAAGGCTAAGTGGTGTGTAAACCATGACTCCCTCCCTGCCCAGTCCTGGCTCAACATGCAGGACAAGGCCATGGCATATGCAGTGGGATACTCCCTCTACCTGCACTCTGTCCTGAATTCTTTCCTGCAGATCCCATTCTCTGTCCCCCTGCACTGGTGGGGAGGAGATAGATTAAGCCCAGGAAGCAGAGAGGAGTGGGTGAAGGGTGTTTTAATATTTGGTTTTGTTTCTCATTATCCTACTCTGATTTGATTGGTAATAAGTTAAATTAATTTCCTCAAGTTGGGTATGTTGTGCCCATGATGGCAGCTGGAGAGTGATCTCTTCCTGTACTTATCACAGCCCATGAGCCTTTCATTTTCTCTCCCCTGTTCTGAGGAAGAGACTGACAGAATGACTTTGCTGGGCACTTGGTGTCCAGTCAGTCAGTTCACTGTGGTCTCCAATTAGCACCAATCAATCATTTTCATGAGCTGTTGGTGCATTGCATGAGCAGATGTGCTCCTGCAGACTCTGACAGGTCTGGCTGTAGGTCAGTTTGTGAAAACCAGGCACATTTTATCACCAAAAATTATTGTTTGGATGAGGTGGAATGAAGACACTGGACTGCCTGGGTTTATGATAAGGTAGACTATGGAGATTAGAAACTCAGGCAAACAGGATCAAAGACAGGGAATTTTGTAGGCAACAATCTGATTGGACCTGAGCAGGGATTTATTCATGAGGATCTGGAAATCACAACAAAACTGAACAGCTTTTCCATTACCCTTCTAGCTCCCAGCAGTGACTCGTGGCTCTGCAGACAGCAAGTTTGGAGCACTTTTGCCAGCTTCTGTGAATTAATGGCAACTGACAAAGGTCAGTGACACAAAAACCAGATGGCTTCACCCAGACTGGGAAAGGAGGTGACCTTAAACCTGAACAGGACTTAATCCTCTGTGTGACAGCAGAAGCAATGCAATCATCATAACAGTGCTCAGGATCTGTGTGGCTTCACATCTCTGATGTGAAGGATGATCAGATCCAGAAACAAGGTTTGGCCAGTGCTGGTGAACTGGGATTTGGCCCTGCACTCCCCTGGGATTTTTCTGGGTTTACACACCAGGCTTTTGGTGTGCTCATAGCCTGCAAAGGGGATGGTAAATAAATAAAACTGCCTGGCAACCTGAGCTCTTAGCACACATCAAATTTGTTAACACTCACTTAAAATTTGCCAGCCCTCAAGAAAATAACTTGATACTCTGCAGAATTTTCAGAGTCTCCAGCACAGCAAAGTCAGATCTCTGGTCTAAGACCACATTATAACAAGTGTTGAGCTCGACAGACAGAGAGGGGCTTCATGGGCTTCATTTTGACAGGCAGCCTCTGTCAGAGCTCTCTGTAACAGGCTACCAGCCCAGCTGTCTCCCTACCCCTCTGCCTGGGATAAGCACTCACTGCCTCTGTGTTAACTTATTCTGTCAGTGTGGAGTCTGATGATAAATCACTGTCTGGGGAATGGAGAGCATCACAATGCAGACAGAAACACCCTACCCAAATCTCAGCCTTGGAGGTCACATCCTTTGGCAGGGGAGCTGTGAGCACCTTTGATTGCTCCAGCAGGTTGGAGCAGTAAACATAAGGGCCAGAGCTCAGATCATGCCCTTTTATTTTCCAGCACAAACCTCCCCCTCTTTGTGCAACATAAACCATTAAAGTGAATCACCTGATCTATGTACTTTGTTTTATTGAAAGAAGAGAAAAAAGAAGAGGGCTGTGACTTTCTTAGAGGGGGAAAGAAAGGGCTGGCTACTCACCTTTCACCCTGAACAAAATTGTAAAGTAAAAGCATTCACATTCCCTTTGCTATGAGACCACCCAGCCTGAACTTGCACAGGTATTTTGCAGCCAGGGACCTCCAGCCCAGCTGCTGTGCCAGCTTTGCAGCCAGGCTGGGATGTCACAGCTCACCTCCCTCCTCCAGACATCTCTCAGCAGTGGGAAGGAAAGCCCACAGGTCTAGACAATTAAATCGAAGTACAAACTGAGGAGGTGAGTGTGCTCCCACGTCCCTATTAAAATGTATTAGCATCACCCGAGGGGGCTGGAAGAGAATAGGCTTTGAGGAGGAATCCTGATGGGGAAGGAAGATTGTGTCTTATTTGAGAAGGATGGAACTGAGCAGATGTGGTCAGTCAATGCAAAGGGTTTAATTTCAAACAATCATCATCATCATCATCATCACTAGCAACCCCAAATTTCAGGGTTTTCTTAGCTGAGAAACAATGCAGCTCATTTGGTGTCAATAAATCTAGCTCCTGAGTGGAAAAAAAAACCTTAAATATTTCAGCACTTTGGGGCTGACTCATGCTGAGCTTGAAATTCAGAGGTTTGCAGCAGGAACTCCAGCTATGCTTGAGCTTAATGAAAAAGTACACAGGCAGTATCCTCAGGAGCCAAACTGGCTTCTGCAGCCAGCAGGTTGGATTTTCAGCATTGCCCTAAACTTTATTTTCTCTACTAAAAACGAGAAAGTTCTCCCCATCACCTCTCATGAAGATATGAACTTCTGAGGCTTCAAGGCTTTGGTGTTTTCCTTCAGGGGCTCACAGATCCAGGGCATGAAATCAGGAGCCTGTAGACACTTAAACAGCACCAAAACAACATCCCTGCCACTAAAGGTCCCTTCTGTCTGGGAGGACTGCATTGTATGTGCTCAAATTCTGCACTGGAGCATGCTGAGTATTGTGGAAGGGAATCAGAGACTGGGAGGATGAGGTACAGGATCCTGCAGAGTAATGATGAGAGGAGTAAAGAGATTCTCAAATGGTCCATAGGAGGGAAGGGCATGGGGGAGCCCACCATGAAACTCTGTGTTTGGAAGCAAATCAGCCAGGATGCTGTGGCTGGATCTAAGGACAGTGTTCAATGCAGGGATCCCATATTTGAGAGTGGGACTTTGCTAAGCAGTGACAGGACACCGTGTGTGCAGACCCTGCTGAGGGGTCAGCAGCAAGACAGCCAGCTGTTCCCCCAGAGGAAAGCACACAGCAAAGGGAAGGCAACACCCAGCTCCAAGGCATTTCCCATCTGTAGGAAGTGTCTTTTTCCCATGAAATATGGGAGCTTTCTCCACCATAAAACTGACATGCTCAAAAGGATGTTCAGCCCTGCCTCAGCAGCACCCTGTTGTTCTGGTTAGATGTGGGGGAGATTAATGGAATAAGTTTCCCTGGTTTCTGTTTGCCCATGATTTTGCAAGCTGACTTCTCAGATGCAACAGAGGAGAGCAATAGGGATAAGGATCCAGCAGGTGAATTCAAAGCAGACATAGATTACCTCAAGCACATCGAGGTCTCAGAGTGTACTTGGAGCTGTCGTCACTGACCAGGCTTGTGGTAATGAATTTTTTACTCTAGGGATCAGATGTTCCCCTCAGTTATATTAAATTGATTTTTCCTCTTGATAAGGCTGAACTTTCTTTCCCTGAGTCAGAAGTTTGGCTGGGGGAGAGACAGGGAGGGTCTAGTACCTCGGGCCAGACTGAAAGGAGGCAGTGGGAATCTGGATGGGGCTGATACCTCAGATGATACTGAGATTAAATGGGACAAAGAAACAGTGGCATCAACAACAATAGGATTTGTAAAACTGTATTTTCCCTACATCTCCTCTCATTTATTCCTTTCGTTCTTGAAAGCTGGGGACAGAATAAAAAATATAAAAGAGAAAAAAGCGTTAGGCCCTTGCAGCAAGAATTAAAAAAAAAAAAAAAAAAAAAAAGGAAGGAAGGAGAGGAAGGGAGGGCTTGTTGGAGAGCATCTCTTTCCTTTGGGCACTGAAGTGTTCCAACATCAAACCTTGTGTCCTCATTAAGAAGCCCTGTGTCTACCGTTGTGACATCTTTATTCACACACCCCAAGACTTCAAAGACTTCAGGAGATTTCCTTGGTGGATTTAACAAAAAAATATCAGGAGATGAAACAGAGGAAAAGGCAGCCTGGTGCATTCTTGTTTTAATTAGACCTTGGGTGGAGGAAGGGGGGTGAGGGAGGAACAGAATCACTGAGATGCACATTAAGGTGTGAATGCAAACACACACACACAGACAATCCTGATCATTGGGACTCAACTCCTCTTCTTCCACAGGCTTTTGGAATAGCAAACAGACCCTGAATCTCAGAGTAATGATTTTTTCCAGCCTCTTAACCAGATCCACATTCGTCTCAGGAATACGGAAGTGCTGCAGGTGAGATACATGTTTCTGTTGCCTAAACAAAAAGCTTCGAGTGTAACTAATGCAAAATTAAGAACAGGGACGATAAAAAAGGCATTGAGTGTACAGGAGAGACAATCTAAGCATTCATTAACAATAAAGCGTGGGTCTAGGGAGAACCATTCCTGTTTTGTTAGTGAGTTGTCTTTTTCCTCCCCTTTTATTAAATATACTATATTCCAGTGAATTTCCAAGCCACTTGTTTGCCCTATGAGTCATTGGTGCTGTTTGAATGTGCAGTGTGCCCCTTTTGGCTCGAGTCTGGAGGTGTTGCCACATGTTTCTTGGCCCCAGCAGGGTGGCACCAACTCCTCATGCTCTACTCCGATCACCACTGAAACTGCCTGTGATTTCAAAGTGAGAAACTTGAGGGGCTAGGGGGTGGCTTGGCCAATAATCTCAACACACTTCTGTGAAATTTTGTCATTTTTGGTTACTGCCTCACCTAGCAAAACGTCTTCCCTTGAATGTCCGTGGGAAGCTAAAACCACAACCAATTGCTCTGGAATTAATTTAGAGCAGTTTTAAATGCATATTTATGAGTCTTTCTTCTCAGTATCTAGCCAGTTCTAGGACGGAGACAGCTTCTTCTAGCAAAAATAAAACATCAAATAATAATTAAAAATGCAATTAAAGAAAATAAAAGTCCGCCTCTTTAGCTGAGATGGCTCTTGGGCCATCTCTAGTAAGAGACAGGGAAACTCCCCCCTTCTGATTCCTGCTTTTCAAATGTTAGAGCCCAAATTTCACAGGGTGTCTTTAGCTGCTTTGTTTTCACCCTCAGGACACAATGTGCCCCCGGGGCCAGGTGGGTAGGAATGGGGACACTCTTCTCTTCCTATACATATTAATCATTTTCCATGGGTAATTTATTGTGGGACCACCCACAGCAGCCACAACTGCACTGGGGGCTGTCCCCACAATTCTGGCACGGGAACAAGACCACTGCCATCTGCAAAATCTAAGCAGCATTTCATAAACAGCTAAACACAGCTAAAAACAAAGAGAGAAGAAAATCTCTCCCAGCCCTGCTCCTGTGTCGGGCCCGATAATCTCCTCTCAATTAGAGCATTATTAACCGAGCCCTACACCTGGCCCTACTCGTTTGCAGCTATTCCTGGTGACAATGGCACTGATTAGCTGGTAGAGCCATGGACTGGGGTTGCTCCTCCAGTATCCAGCACCCTCCCACAGCCCGCATTTCACAGGCAGCGCTGGGTTGGAGGGAGGGAGGGAGGGAGCAAGGTTTGTGCAGGAGCAAGATGAGATTCAGGAGACACCAGCAGCAGGAGAAAGCTGCCCCCCATGTGCAGACCAAATCCACCCAAGGACAGGGTAATAACTCCCCCAGCAGGTCTGAATTCCAGTTAATTGCAGAACCAGTGATGGCTGATAAAAACAAGGCAGATCCACACCTCTGTTCTCATTTAGTAGCCTATGGCTGCCAGCCAGTGAGAAAAGTGTGAGTATTGATTTGATTATCTTGTTTGTCCACCTAGACCTGCTAGTTGCATCTGCTCTTCCCAGTTCAAATGAAGTGTTTTCCACTGATTAATTAATTTTAATTTGTTTTTGCTTCAAGTGCAAGATTTGGTTTTCATTGACAAGTGAGTGCTCATATTCCAAAGCCGGCACAGTTAACAGATGCCCCTGTGCTGCTCAGAGCTGAAGTTCTCCCATTTTGCTAAAAAGTACTTTATGGATCCACTGAAACCTCTCCTTTTTGCCTGTGTGGTCTCTATAAAAAAACAAAACTGCATGGTTTAGCAGCTCATCTCCAGGATGGAGGCTGCCTGGAATGCTATGGGATCCTTTTGTGCCAGGCTGGGGGGTTTCCTCATTCCCCTTTCCCCAGGTTCTCTCTGGTGCTTTTGTAGCCAAGGAGGGGGAAATTCCCCAGCCTGTGAGCCCTTGGTTCCTGCCTCCATTCCAGCAGCTCAGCCATGGGGGCTGTGAAAGGGGGCAGGCAGGTGAAGTGTCACTCCTTTCCCTTCCATCAGTGCCACCAACACCTCTGCCTCAGCCCAGTTCATTAGCAAGTGGCACTGTGTTCCATCATTAAGGCCAGAGAAATATGGATAATAAAATGCCTGACTATCAGTATTTTGCCTAATGCTCCTAAAACACACGAACAAGCTCTAAATGCCAGTAATGCCAGGAGACTGTAGTGAGAGGGAATTTATGGGATAGCAACACCCATGTCTGGCTCGCTCCTGCCGAGGGGAACGGGCTTTGCCTGTGCCAGGAGGCAGCTGTAAAAACCCGAGCCCTCCCTGCACATTAGCAGTGCTTTACAGGGTATTTGCAAAGGAAGGAAATAATACTTACCTTTCTGGCAATAGAGGGAAACTGGGGGAGGAGGAGATTTTGGGAATGTCCCAGCACAGACCAGGATCAAAGGCAGGACAGGAATGCAGCCCAGCAACTCACAGCTCTTCTGGGACCCATGGCATGGTGTGAGGCATCATGAATAATGAACACTCCCTCAATTTTCCTATTTACCCAGAAATGTGCAAAAATGGACAACAGTCTGTTTTGACCTGCCACCTTTCCCCTGCCTTTCCTGGGGAGAGGGAGCTGTGGTTTGTATCCTGCCTCCTCAAACAGCAAAGACAGATGTTGCTGTGATGCTGCCTGAAAACATTGTGCTGCCCAATGTTTTCATCCCACTAATGAATTAGCTGCTCAGAGGAAAAGAATTGAGCCAGAAAGAGATCTCAGCCAGCCTCGAATATCATCAGCTTAAGATATCACCAGTCAAGCAGGGGTTGCTGGCCAGGTATAGCTCAGGATTATCTCTTTGCCAGGGATTTCTAAATTGCTCCAGGACATCCATGCAAATGTGGCAATCTGGACTAGGTGTCTCTTTAGAGGGATGGTGACTCTGCTGACGGGCCAGGGTTCTGCTGGGGTCTTGTGTGATGCTGTGTTGGGACATCCCCCCGACCTTGGTGGGATCCATCCAAGGCTCTCACCAGCAGCAAAGGTTATGGATGTGTTTGTGGGTGCAAGGGATGGGCCAGGAGAATTAGGAAGTTAGAAGATGAGGTGAACAGCAGGGCACAGAAAAAGACAGGAAGATTAATGGCAGGGACGCAATCAAAAACAAAAGTTAAAATGGAAATGTTAATCATTTAAAAGAGGGCCTCAGTGGAATTACTTGCTTTATGGCTTAGAATAAAAAATAGAAAGGGGAAAAGGAGGAGAAGTCCCACTAAGAATAATTTAGTGCTTTGTGTAATGAGCTGCCTTTCTTTTCGGTAGTTCCCTCTGGTGTCTTATCACTTACCCTGTGATTGACTGAGTCCTCTCTTTGCCTGCTCCTGCTAAATGGTGATTTGCCATCTGGTAGTCATAATTTCTTTTCTTTCATTTTTCCCCCCCCCATCCTATATTCTTTTGTAATTAGAAAATAAATTACTTTTTTTTTTTTTTTTTTTTTTTTAACTGAAAAAGAAACATGTCTAGCATATTACTTACAGATGACAGTTGGTGTGAGCTCAGCAGTGAGGCAGAGGGAAGGGACTTGACTCCTGTCTCATTTGGACAGATCCCAGCTGACATGCCAATGGATGTGTCAGTGTTTCTGCTGAGAGCACTGGGTGCTGGGAGAAGGGCTGGATGAAGCAAGCAGAGGCCAATGACTTTACTGAGATGAGAAAGCTCCTATCTGAGGAAGAACAGGAAAGATGAAGGCCCTGATGGGCTGGTGCAGCCTGATAGCCTGAACCTGCTGCTCCATGCAGCTCTGCACAGGACATGTGTCAGACTTGAGCTTTGTCTCTGTTGCCACCAGCTATGGAAAAAGCCTTGAGTTAGCCAGATGCTGAGCAGGCTGTGTGAAATCAGGGTGCAGGATCTTCCCCTGAGGGCCAGCAGACGAACATTGCAAATGCCTAATTGCAACCCCATTTCTCTTCATCTTGTTGCCAGCCTCTTCTCTGCAGCCTGTGTGCTCACCCTGGCTGCCACACTCATTATATCTTTGTACAGCAGCAGCTCTCTCTGCTCTCATTTCAGTTGCCTCCTCAAGGTGCTCCAGTAATTCAAGTGATAAATAATAACAATAATAACACAGAAGTCAGTTGAATTGAGCTTGATTACTCCGTGACTGAGTTTGGGCTTGATTGACTGAAGGCAGCACACATCCCCCAGTTGTTATCCTGAGAGCCTCATTTTCCCAGTGCCATGTTGCTTCTTGTAGCCTCAAACCCGTTGGGTCTTGAGGCTTCTGCCAACAAGCAACCCCATCATTTCCAGAAAGACCCCACTGCAAGGCACTATTTGAATTTACATTTTTGGTACATTGTATAATAAAGGCAAGAAAATGACAGGGAAAACATCCCGTTTCTGTACAGTGCCAACAGAGATGTGTTTTCCCTTGTTTTCTAGGCAAGCTCTATGTCTTCTGGGAGGGAAGGCATTGGTTTGATGTGGCTTCAAAAGGTAGTTTTTTCTTGGTTAAACTGGATGCATCCACACATTCCTGAGCATTACACCACATGCCTGATGGGTTATGTATTTGTGTGCATTAACCTGGAGGGAAAGAAACCCAGCCTCTAAAGCAGGACAAGGTGTAGTGGAAGTGTTCAGCTGTTGGGTATCAGTCTTTGCATAACATTATTCCTCCAGGAGCCATGAGTGGTGAGTTGTTGAGCTGCCTGGTCTCCCTCCAGCCAAAACTGGAGGCAAAGGGCAGTTCCCCAGGAACAGCCTTGTTTTTTCCTTCCCCTTTTACACTAACTCCACTCTGCTCTGGTGCTTGCATCTGTCCCTTGTGTGGGTCTGGGCTGTGTTTTTTCAAGGAAGATGCTGGTATCAGAAGTAGATGGGGTATTTGGTAACACCTTTGACTGAGCCCAAGAAAGACAAGGAAGAAATTATCTGTGTGAAATGGAGGGTGTGTTCTTTTTGGCTTAATATGGATGAATGAAGAAAAAGGAGGGAAAGAAAACAACTCATTTTTACTCATTCTCTAAGCAGCAGCCACTGTAGTGCTATAGCCAGGAGCATCTGAGAGACAGAAGGAATTTGAGTAACAAGAAAATGCTGTTGTACAGACCTAATTATAGTGATTGCACCTGTTAGAGAAAACAATAAGCAGTAAAATGAATAAACCTTCCTGGGACTCATTTTATCAATGAAGCGTGACCATGTGAAAACTCCACAGAGAAAATCTACAAGGAAGGTGTAGTGTGCTCAGACCTCCTCCTCTCTGGTCTCCCACCCTGTAATCAGATGAACAAGGTAACCAGAGCAAGCCTTGTGCTCATCTACTGGCTGCATGTGGCTGTCTGCAGATGCAGATGTCCTGTTAATAGGATCCCTTCTCTGTCTCAGTGATACCTTCCCACTCAGGGCATTCACAGACATGTGGCTGCAATCTTCTGATGCTTAAGACAGGACTGTGCAGAGGTCCTCAAAACCCTGCAAAATTTGACAGTTATCCTAGAGGTGATGGGGAAGTCTGTTGATTCTCCTCAGAGTCAGTAGATTGGTCAGGGGTGCTGTTAAAAAACAGTTCCATCTGTGGTGATAACAAGCTCTTGGGTACAATCCCAGAGTCACTAGGAGTGGTGTGGAAAGGACTGTGTTTCACGTGTTTTAAATGTGTTAACAGATCACCCTTCATACAACATGGTGAAGAATTGCTGCTGCTCCCCTGCTTTCCCACCTCTCACGGTCCCACTGACCTCATCCCATCCCTCCCTCAGGATCCACAAGATCCTCCTTGGTGTCTCCTCCTCCTGAAGCATTCCCTGCTCCTGGCTGTCTTTGCCCCTTCTCCCCTGTACCTTTCTGAGCTCCCAATTACAGCTCTCTGCCCTGCAGAGGCACATCTAACACTGAGGTTTGCATGCTTCTGTGCTTAAAGCAGGCAGAGAGGATTAGCCTTTTTAAAGAGTTAATGCTGGGGTTTTGCATCCAAAGATCTCAGAGCAGGGGAAGTGTCATTAGCAGTGTCTTGTGGATGGCAGAATTGAAGCATGAGGAGATGAAATGAATTTGCTTATTGGATGATTATTCCCTTGCCCCATTTGCCTCACATCTCACAGCCCACGTCCTGGGCCAAAGCCCTATTATGTGACATCCAGCCCAGACAGAGGCAAAGCCAAAGAAACAAGGAATCCTGTGATACTAAATCTCATTTCTTCTTTTCTTTTTCCAAGAATGCTGGCATGTACAAAAGGACAAAGAAACATCCCAGTCTTTGTAAAATGTCTGAGTGACAGCCCTGGTGCCTGCAGTCCTTCGGGCACTTTCTGAATGTGCTGAACAATGACGCCTCCAAAATATTGACCCAACAGTGTGCCTGGCCCTGACTCGGGGGGAAAGACATGAATAGTCTCTTTGATGACTGTCACCATTGAAAATTGGCCTCTGTTATTGTCAGCTGGAACAAGAGAGCTTGTAAGAGTCACTTGGTGACGCAAGCTTTGAGTTACCAGCTTCTGGGAGCTGCCTTCAAATCACTGCTGTGGAAAATGGCTGTTTCCACTTCTCAACCAAGTCTGCCCTCGTAGGTAGAGGTGTCCACAACTAATTAGTAATAACTTAGGCCAGATCTAAAGGAAACTGGACAAATAATTCATGATGAATAATTTATTGGCTGAATTTTGCCTCTTTTTCTATTTGTGAATTTTCTATGCTTGCAGTGTTGATTTCTCCAGCTAATTGGTTGTTTGAAATTGTTTGCTGATGCAAATACTTCTTGGTCTGCTCTTTTCTCTAGGAGAAGTTCATTAACAGTATCCCCAAACCAAAAGGAACTAATTTTAATTGGTCACAGAGGCCACATGGCATAAATGCATTTTGTGGCATGAATATATATTTTTTTCAATTCACTGACTGAAAGTATTATTTCAGAGTGTTGTTTCCATTTAAATAGGCTATTTCTGTGAGCATCTCTTCTAGTCAATATACCCACTGGTTATTCCTGCTGAAGAAACTGAAACAGATTCCAGAAGATGACCCAAAGATACTAAAAAAAAAGAAGAACCTGGAAAAGATGTTTGAATGGAGTGGGATGTGAAGTTACTTATCTGTGTGTAGGAATGCTTGTATTTGTGTACCTGCATAAGCACAGATATTGCTCTTTTACTCAAATTAGTTTAAAAGAGACTTGCTTATAGTAAAAAGATAAACAGACACACAGAATTAAAAACATTTAACTAAACTCTTCCTCTCTTCCAGGTGATGCTGTATTATTATCCCTGCTTTTGGCCCAGGCAGCATCAGCGTGTGCTCCAAGACATTTACCAGCCACCAAAACATTGTTTTGTTGTCCTAAGGACTTCAGAAGGGCTGCCTTAAAGAAAAGCTGAACCTTTGGCCTCTTCCACTAGCATGAAACTCTAAGCTCACATCCTGTATCACATCATCTATAACATACAGCAAGCAGCAAAGAGGTTCAGACATGGAGCAGGGAGGGTGAAAACAAGCCACCCAACCTGATAATGAAAAGCAAGCACTTGGCCTTGGTGTGGAGCATCTCAGATAAGTAGTTTAATTGGCAAGCTCTGGTGCTGGAGGGAGGGAAATCTAAGCTAAATTAAAAGATTAAAAAGATATTTTTTCATCAAGTGGCAAAATGGAAGAAGTGGACAAGTCTGCTCAGGAGAAAATGAGCAGAAAGGAACTGTGAATGTTGTGAAAATATATCCATTAGAGCTGCCTTATCGAAACGTGCTTTTGCCAAGCATCCAGCCCTGCATCTCCATGGCAACATGGCCTCGTCAACACACAAGAAAGTGTTTTTGTCAGGATGGGCCCAAACACGTAAAAGCCATTTCGATTTGGGGGCAACACGATCTTCTTCAATCAATACTGCACACATAGTAATGACTCCTGCCATTTTTTTTCATAAATCTCCACTTTCTGCTTTCATTTCCTGTGGTTTGACATCACTGTGAACTGGAACTAGGTTTAAATTCCCTACAGTTTTCAGCCCACTCTGCCCCCATCTGCAGCACGGGAAGCCTCATGTGGCAGCTTCCTCCTCTGTGACACTTGATAGAATTCTGTGAATTCTATGAATACACACAGGTGGGATTAGCCTGGTCTGAAATATGAGACAGGCTTTGAGGAATGCCCTGGGAGCACCATCCATGGATGTAACAGCTGGAATTCTGGTCATGGCTGAGATGAGGAGCCTGGCAGAGGATGGGGACTCTTTCTCTCCATTGCTTGCCTCTAATAGGATGCAAAATTTACTGGCCTGAGCATCTTGACTCTCCAAGAAATTGTGATTCCTCTTCTAGGCATGGTTATAGGTCTTCTCTCCACACTCTGTGGGTAAAAATGGGGTTTCTTCTCCATTTTCCCCTTCATTTCCAGTTTGAGATCTCATTCTTCTTGACTTCCAGTTGAATGTATTAGTCCTTCCAAACAATCAGCTTGGCAGTGCAACCACCGAAACCACCACATGGCCAAAGGGATTTCCTCATTCAAGAGCCTGCAAGGATGTGTGCTGGGAAAGGAGGGATGGAATATGTAGGAGATGTAGATGCCTATCTCTATTTTTCATTTAAATTAGTGGGTCTTAAGCATATGATCCAACATATTGCAGTAGGCTTCTAAATGCTTTACTGTGGAATTTACTAAAGAAATATAAAATATCTTTTTTCATAATAACTGCAATCTAGCTAGACTTAAAGCAATGCCCTTTTTGTTGTTTTATATTCTATTTTGCCATTTGTAGAGGGATTTTTGAACATATCTCCAATTGAGAGAACATATTTAAACCCCAGTGAGAACTGTGATTTGGTGAAAACAGAGGCAAAGAGAATTCCACATTTGTGTATTTTAGCCATTGCAGGCAGAGGGAAGCTCTTTTGACAGGCAGGTATTATGAATGTTACATGAGGGTCAGTGATTTGGATCCTGCCTGCTCCCTGCAGGCCTTCAGGTTTTGAACAAGGGCCATTTGGTGATTGGCATGTTTGATTCCCAGATGAATTTCCCAGCCTTGTAAGCACACTCTGCATGTTGGTGTGGCACCCTACAGTGCTGTGGCCAGAGCCTGGAGGAAAAGAACACAGGGAGGTGTGTTTAAATTACATCATTGCTATTAAATAAATGTTATTAAGTTACATATATGCTATTAAATTATTGAATTAAGAAAGTGGCTGTCATTGCTAAACTACACACTGTTTACAAATGGGTTTATAAACTCTGGGCTTGTGTCACCCTTAAGTGAGGCAGGGGATTTCTCTATAAAGGCTCTGCCATCAATGCAGCTCCACAAAATCTGTGTCAGTGTCTACCACAGCAAGGCCTCAAATGAACTGCACTTGCTTTGTGTACCTGGCAGAGAGAGCAGAAACCCCAATGAAATGAGTGATGACACCTCACTGCAGGCAATGATACACTGGATGGGGTGCAAATCAGGGTCTGTGTATTCTGTTTGTTTGGCCATCTGTCTGTCTAACCACCCATCATGAGCTGTGGTGTCACCTGGAAGCTGTCACTGCCTGGCAAGTTGTGTCCTGAGCAAGGACACACTTAGAAAACACAAACCAGAATTGCTATTTTGGTTCCTTCATTCCTGAGTAGAAATTTTCATGGTCATTTGATAATCTGGATGACTTTCCTCATTAGTGATTGCAGTAATTGGTAAGAGAATTGAGAAGGATTTGGGCAAAGACAGTTTTTATGAGCATCTGGTGTTGACATGGGCTCATCCTTTCCAATCATGGACAGAACAGACCAGAAAATGGTTCATGGACTGGAAATCATGAGGTCATCATATTTTGATAGTGGTTTCTCAGAATTTTTCCGGATTGATATTTTAGTGAAGATGAATCTCTTACCCTCCTTCTAAAATGAAATTAATCTGTTGGAAATGAGTTTGAAATACCACCTGAAGGTAACACCAGGGGAAAAAGAGGCCATTTTCCTCTTGGCTTCTCGGGGAACAGGAAAGATGAGGGTGCTGGCAGCCTTCAGCAAGGGAGCATTTCTTTTCTCACACCTTGTTTTCTGCTCACTCTTCTTCCAGAGCAACACCTTTTGTGCATTTGGTGTCCTGGGGGTTGAAGAGGGACTTCCTCTTACAAAAACCAGATTAGGACTAGCAAAATGAAGAAAAAACTCCATTTAACTCCTTTTCTCAGTTTAGTGACTTCTCTCATTCAGCCCTGCTTTTGAATTCTTCTAAAATTGGAGAGTTCAAGTGAGACCAGAACTGTCACTTTACGACAGTTCAATTTCAGTCCATCAACTAAACAAATCTCTTAAGAGGTGATTTATGCTGTGTCCTCTCCCAATTCCTCTTCATCTGCTCATCTCCTTTTCCACTGAGGTTTGGGGTAGGCTTTGGACTATCAAAATCTGAATCTGTTGAATCCTGCAATCAAAAATGTCATTGCAGCACAATATGGGGAGGAGGAATTAAGGTAAATGTTTGGATAAAAGCTGGCCCAAAAGCAGCACACCACAGGGTTTACTCCATTCAGGGGAAATCCAGGACTTGTGCAGGATGCAGCAGATTGAGTTCAGTCTTTTTGTCTTTGAACTGATCTCTTCCAGTCCCTCAACACAGATGGGCTTCACAGGGCTGGTGGAAAATGCATCCTAAAATCACTGGAATCTGGAGAAGGGTTTTTTTTCCCTGCCTGCAATCAAGTCCAGAGATATTAATTAGATGCTGTGCATATGTTTGGTTCATTGAGACGAAAGTTAAGGCAGCCTTTTCTCAGCAGTGAAAGCCATCCCACTGGAATACTGATTAAAAAGAGGCAGGGTTGATAGGAGCAGATGAAAAGAAGGTGGGTGTATGGTGTGGACCAGTGAGCTGGGAACCAAAATGGCAGGGCTTATTTCTGCCATTAATTCTTTCTGCAGCCTGCAGAAAATTTGCAAACCTGTCAGTGCCTCCGTCTCCAAGAAGAGAACTGCTCCAAAGTTGTGTGGTGTTGTCACTTTTTTTTTTTTTTTAGTGAGAATTAATTACTGTCTAAAAAGCACTTTGGGATCCCAGAATGAAAGGAGCAAAACAAATGCAAAGCATTCAATTGTTTTAGTATCTCTGCTATAGACCAGGATGGAGGCACCTTGCCACTCACACAATTACCTTCCTGCAGCTGCAGCCTCTTAGGCTGTTAATATATGCTACATCTCTACATCTAGGTATGGAGAGAGACCCAGACCCTCCCACCCATCATTTACTCCCCCTCTCCTCATC
Source organism: Muscicapa striata striata (assembly GCA_030060385.1). Lineage (NCBI taxonomy): Eukaryota > Metazoa > Chordata > Aves > Passeriformes > Muscicapidae > Muscicapa > Muscicapa striata. Next base: position 1,287,008 of record JAREIS010000024.1, on the reverse strand, counting down.
CTTCCCCTCCCTTGCTCCCCGTTGCATTAAGGGAAGAGATGGCATTAAAGTAACTTTATCTCTTTGGTGCACACATACACAAACCCAATGGCTGGCAGTGTTATGAGGCTTATTGCTGAGTGCGTAATGACTGCTGCTTTTTTGGATGAATGAATTCAGTGGGTGACAGGTATGTAATTCATGGCTTTGTAAAAGGCTTTGAGAGGAAGTGTATGAAATGTACTATATAAATGTCAATACACTGCACACTTTAAAGCCTGTGGGTTGAGTCATAGGGAGGGTAGATTTAAGGGGGAGATCATAAATAGCAGAAGAACAGCTGGTTTCCCTGGGTAATGATGACTGAAGATCTGAGTGGTGACTGCTTAAACCTACTCAGTGGAGGTTCTTGCACAGACCTCTCTTCCACAGACTCCAAGCCCCTCACACTCTGCAGTGCATTTATTCTCCAAACAGGGGAGGGTGTTGTCTCAACTTGTGAAATTTGGGTGTTTCTGTGGGGAGGAAAGCAGCACTGGCAGAGAGGGACCCCTGACCCACCCCAGCCCCCCAAACCCTAAGCACTGTGCTCCAGACATGGTTCCTGTGGTGCTGCTGCCTGAGCTGAGCACAAATGGGAGCTTTGGTGTGATCCTATGCCCACACCAAACCCTGCTGCACTCCCAGCACTGCCTCTCCTTACACAGGTCCTGGATGGGGACACTGACCTGGCTGCTTCAGACACAGCAAGTATTGGCCAGCCTCTGTGCAAGGGAGCCCTATTTATTTATCCTAAACATCCACCCTGGAAAATAAGGGCTGACAAGGAAGCCTTCACTGAACTCAAAAGAATGCCTGTGGGTGCCAAGGCCTGATAAGAGGTTCATATTTTTGTGGCCATGAAGTTCCTGCAGTAGCCAGCTCTGCCATTAATTGTTTCCCTGTAGTATTTTTGTTATATATATGGAGTAATGCCTGAGGGAGCTACATAAAGGAGCCCTTGGGGCTCTTGATTCTCTTGTCTAACTTGGGAAACTTCAGCTCCAGTATTTATCTACAATTAATCCACAATTTATCCACAATGCATAGCTGATACTTGTAGTGTTTTCTTGGCTGAACAAACACTGTTTTGTCCAGAAATAGGATAGAGATGTATAAGGAAATTACCAGCATAGGCAACAAGTTACCATACATCAGCAGATGATGCAAAAAATATCAAGTATTTCATGTTGGCTTGCTGCTTTTTTTACCTCCCTCCCTGCAGATTACACTGCCTAATTACACTGCCACATGAGAGAGAGATTGCACATCCCTTTCTTCAAATATCATGTGAGAAGAGACACTGAAAACCTCCAGTTTTTCTTGTTAAGGTGTGTAAATCCACTTGGGTCTAATCTGGAGAGAGGATTCCTCACCACGCTGGTTTAAGTTATCTCCAGCCCTTGGTTGTACCTTGGTGGAGAGCTCAGCACAGCGAGTGCCAGCCCAGCCCAGGATGCCTGTGGGCTCCTGCAAGGCATCCAGCTGTAGAATTAACCCTGCCCATGGCTTCCTGCTCTGTGAACATGCTCTGCTGTAACCTGAGCCACGACCTGCAATTAAACCTGGAGAAATAGTGCACTGCCTCTCATGAACAGCTCCACAAGCAGCAAAGGGAACTGATGAAGAGGATTTATTTAGTTTCTTGAGGAGCTGGATATGTTAAATGTTATGGCTTTTTAAGGCTGCTGCAGCAGAGGCCATAAACAATGTGCAGTCGTAGAAACGAACAAAACAAGAGTCTAAATACCAGCAATATGAGTGAGAGCTCAGGACTGCTTCTTGGCAAGTGCATGTGCTCTTTCCAGGGCAAAAGGTATGAAACACACCTTGTTCTGCCAAAACCTCTGCAGGACAGCAGCTGCTTCAGGTGCCATGATGTGGTGGGATATGGTACCACAGGTGAGCACCAGGAGACCCTGCAGGTCAGAGCTGTCTGCACCACAGGGGATTGAGGCACAGAAACTCTGTCCCTGACTTTTATGGGAGCATTTACACCTCTGAGTCTTGTGTCTGGGGCATTGGGCTTGGGAGACCAAACCAAAACCACATGTGATTTTTATTTTCTTTGCACAGTGCTCACCTTCAAGTGGAGGTGAACACCTTCACCTTTTGTGACACCTCCAGTGTGCAGGTGAGATACCATTTCCTTGGGGAGAACCCAGCCCAAAGGTTTTTTTTTCCTGCTATGCTTGCTTTGTGGCCTAGTGACTTTTTACTGCTTTCTGCATCCTGCACTTAATACCAGTTATAAATTTCCTCATGGACCTTTTCCTACAGTGATCCTCACCTTAGTGCCTCCCAAAGATTAAATTATCTTCCTATGTTTGCTCAGGTTTGTAGCAGAGCTGCAGGAAGAGGTCCCAGTGTGGGATCCATCCATGGAAAAGCTGAGCAACACTTTCTTCTCCCTTACTCAGAGATGCTGAGTAACGCAGGTAATCAGATTTAAGAGGCATTGCATTTTCTGCTTTCTCTGTACTCAGCATCCTTCTTGGCAATGAATGAATATATAATTTTGGGGGTAAAAGAGTGCAATCTTGTTTCATTAATCTTTATTCTCTGCTATTCTTTTAAAATTTTTATTCTGCCCTTTCACTTCCTTTTTCAAAAGGAAATAAAAAAATTAAAAATACAGCTTTCTTTCTTTTCCGCCTGTCTTTTTTTCTCCCCACCTTTTTTTGGTATTTGTCTTTCTTTTCTTCTGCTGCCCTCCCAGCTTTTCATTACTGTCATCTTTTTTCCCAGCCACTGAACCCTTGATGTTGTTCTAATTGACAGACGGGGTTTAAAAGCACATTCGAAAGCGCCTGTCTTTTTAAATAGACTCCTGTCTCATCAAAAGATGTACAGCAACATTCCATTAGAGCACATCATTTGAAAATAGATTGGGCTTTTAGCAACTGCACTCATATTTTTATAGTTAGGCTGTTCTGCTGGGATCTCCCTCCCCCTTGCCAGCCCCCACCATCTCCTCTTATGGGGAGGGAAAGGGGAAAAGATACATTAAAGAGAGATTAATGAATGTTTTGTTTTGTTTGGGTTTTCTCCTCTTTGTGGCTCTTGGGTGCTTGTTTATTTCTCATGGCCATGGCACTGAAAGTTTTGGAATGAAAAGGGGGATGCAAAATGCACAGATGCTGACGTAAATGGAGACAAGGCTAAAGAGCTGCAAAGAATTGGCTCTTGCTGCACTGCATTGTCTGGTATTTTGTGAATGGGATTCAGGCATGGCTTTCTCAACCAGTTTGTGCCCAGGGAATTCAGACCTGCTCTGCAGTAAGGCAGACAAGGTCACTGAGAGATAGCTCTGCCCACAGCCATGTCCATGTGAGCTTTTAAACAAGATCTCTTGGATATCCAAAGCATGGCAACTGCTGGAGCTGAAGGGCTGTGAGGGGACAGAGACTCTGGCTTCTCCTGGTGGGACAGAGAACTGAGTCAAGTCTACACTATCTTCCCACTTTCTTCTGGGCAGCTGTGAACATCTGCTACAATGTGCATTTTTCCTTATTGCTTGGAGCGATGGTTCTGCTCAGTTTTTACATTTAGAACATCAAAGAAGATGAAGATGGAAAAGGTCTTGCAAAGGTCTATTCGATTATGTAGTTCCTTCCGTTACCTCTACAACCCCTCCAAATATTGTGTAATGAAAATTATTGTGTTCCTGAAATTGCTGAAGTTTAATTACCATCTACTTGGTAATCATATTGAGATGTACCAATATACTTTATGAGGTCATCATTTATGAACTACAGTTCCTACTACTGTTCAACATCAGGGCTACTTCTGTCACCACCAGCACAACAGAGCAATAGCTCTTGCCTGAACCTGAAGGGCCCTATTGTTTTACATCCAGAAAAAAACTAGTCCAGGCTTGGAAGTTGGATCCCATTTTAACTTTAAATCTAGAAGTACTTAGACCTGGGCATCTAGTGTGTGCCAAAAGCAAAAACAGGATTTCCCTTTCTGGAGTCAGAGGTGGTTTTTGTCCAGCATTCAGAGGGAATGGCACCCACCTCTGCACCATGTGCAGCTATGGTTTGCTCCCAGGTATTGGCATTTTCCATAACATACTCTATCCTCTTAAAACCTGAGGGAAAGAGGAGCCAGTTCTGACTTGCAAAGGAGATGGGTGTGCAGGATATTTATTATTATTTATTATATATATATATTATATTTACAATAATAATATATTAATATTAATCAATAAATATATTTTCATATATTTATTAATAAATATATTTATATTAATAAAGAAAAATATTTATATTTATTATATATATTATATTTATTATATAAATAATAAATATAATATATTTATTAAATAATTTATTTACTGATTTTTCCAAGTCCCAAAGATCTGCCTTCATATACAGTGTCCCTACAGTCACAAGACAGTCTGTTCATAGCTCCTCAACGTTTCACTCAGATGTGTCAGTGGAAAACATCATTTACCTTGGGGGATAAGCTTTCCTTCCCAAGCACAGGTAGTCAAAAGCTATTCCTGTTCTAAGCCCAGCATTGATCAATACCTGGGACTTAATGATCCCCTCTCTCCACACCCCTGCCCAAGTTATTTACTCTTGCTATGCCACTATTAAGTTTGACAGGTACAAAAGCAGTAGGTACAATTTTCAGTCCCCACAAAGCAGGAGCTCAATGCTTCCCTTTTGCTTTCCCTGTCCCTGTTTCATGTGTAGTAATGATAATCTCTGTGGCTTTGTTGGATCCTCACAATAAATGGCTTCTCAGATTGATTAAAACCTCTACACTTGGCTCTGGCTGTGCATTGATTTTAGCTGCTGCTTGTTGTTTTGTGTACAGCACATCATAGAAATCAGAGGTGGAAAAGACCTATTAGGTATCAACTTAAATGTCTGAGTCTCCCCACCCCCTCTCAGTCATCTGTGATCCAGCAGGGGATTATTCATTCCAATGTATTTGTGGCAACTTTTCCCAATCCCTTCACAGGAATCATCCTTCCCCCCCAGGACCCAGCCTCCCCTAACTACAGTGCTGGCACGAGCAGGGGAGCTGCTTTCTGATCTGTTGCTCCTCTGTACTCAGCACAGAATGTCTCTCTGGAGCCTTCTAAATACAGATGCTTCCTTGGGGCTCTCTTCTCCCAAAGCAAGACACAAACAACCCAGGCTTTGAAGCTAATGGATGTTTCTGTTACCCTCAAGCAGGATGCTTAGGTTCATACAAAGAGCATCCCCACCCTCCTTATCTTTTTACACCAGCCTCTTGTGAACCATTTTCCTGCACAGGTGAATAATTTGGTTCAGAGGATTTATCCTTGTTGAAGATGGGAGCTGTTGTCACCCATCCACCCTCCAAGTTTTGATTTCTCCAGAGCAACTCCTCTCTGATGCTGTTTGATTGCCAGTATTTCCATTACCCAAATACTTGGTCAAAAGTTGGACTCGATGACCCTGGAGGCCTTTTCCAACCTTAATGATTCTATACTTGGGAGCCTGAAAACTTTTCAGCCACTGGTGTAAAGGCTGTTCCACTTTTTGCCTTCCAACACAACTCTCAACCACTTCAGTAGCATGGGCCTCTCAGAGGAGCTGTGGAGAGGAGCAGTGGGCAGTGCTTCTGTGCTGGCCACTTCTTATCACACACACTGAGCAGAGACCTCCTGCAGCCCATTGATTTATGGGGGAAACTTTCCAGGACAATGCAATAGAAGCAGCCTTGCAGGAGTGAATAACTCTGCTTGTTTAGCTCCCCAAGGCAGCTCATGGGAGAGTCAGTGCTGTGCAGAGGAGAGGACTGCACTGCAGGGCTCAGAGCAGATGCAGGTGAGGCATCCAGTTGTTGGCTGCACAATAAATCCCATCCTTTGACTAAAAAGTAGGAGGAAGGGATAATGCAGCTGGCAGACCACTTTTACACCTCCCTATTCCCAAAAGTGTTGAGCAGCTCTTGGCTTGGACAAGAATATTTTCCATTTCTATTGCCAGTAAAGTGCAGAACAATGGAGAATCATCCCTTGTTTTCTGCATCTCTTCTGAAAAAATAAAGAGCTGCTGTGGACACATTAAATGGGCTGGATGCAGCCAGCACAAATTCCACCCAAGTGCCCATTATCTCATGTTTCCCAGTGTTTGGCTCTAAGCCTGCAGAGGCACCCAGCCAAGAGGAAACAGGCCCTGGATGTGTTCACATCAGGAGGGACAAGTATCTCCTACAGTGAGACCTACATCCCTGACTGTCCACCTTGGAGACCTGCAGAAGGAACTGTGCCTCCTGCACAGCCTGTGGCCCTGGTTTCCTTCTTAAAACAGGGTGGAGCAGGGATGGGGGAAGCACCAGGTTGGCTCTGGATGGGCATTCAGGAGGTGTCTGAGGTTCTGCCCTGGACATCAGGCCCTTGAAGAGCACTGCAGGACCACAGAGACTGGGATGGACATGAGACAGAGGGAAAACACGTTCAGTGGTGTAACCACTGTGGGAGGAGCACCAATTCCCCAGAGAAGCAAGGGGCTGTGGTTGGAGAGATAGCAGGCAAGCTGTTTCCCAAGGCTATTCGTTCATCTTATTTCCAGGCTAATACCCAGACCTTCATGCTTGCTGTGATTGCTGCCTTTCTGAAGTCAGCTCTATTAACATCAGTGCTTGTGTGTATTGAAATAGAAAAGGCAGGGAGCAGGGGGAGGGGAATGGTCACATTTATCTGTGGACATGCTGTGTTCCACCATCACTCCCTGCCCTTCTTGTTGCATCCCTTCCCTCTCAAACCCTGCCACTAAGCTGCTCAAAGCCCTAGGCTCCAGCACCAACCCATCCACGTGAAAACTCTGCTGGCCCCACAAAGGTGGGGACCTGAATGAACATGGAAATGAGTGGGAACCATTCACCCTTTACCAGGGCCAAACCCACTTCAGCCACTTCTAAAGCCTCTCTGGAGGCTCTGAGAAGGGAGTTTTCAGTCCATTGGAGAAGGGGTCAGTAATGCTCCCCTCCTTCAGCTCCCCTGTGCTGATGAGCTGCACACTAAACCAACGTGAGCCAAGGAAAAGTGTGGGGTTAGCAAAAGACTTCAGAAGAATTCCCAGCCATTTGCTCTGGTATGCCAACATGAGAGCAAAACTTTTACCTCCCTGTGCACAGGTTTATGTGTGGGCTGTAAAACCACTGTGTTATCACTCAAAAAGTTAGAAGAAGCTTGGTAAAATTTCCTCAAGCCTTTCTTCCAGGCTGTGTTGGCATGGCTTAACTAGAAATTGGAAACTCTTGGCTGGTAACTTGTTTACTGATGATAGTTTCCACAAATAACTATGTATTTTACAAGTTTTCTTATCATTTCAGAAACACCCTGCTCCCCAATAAATATTTCCACCTCTAGCTACAGAAATGGCTGATATTATCCTCAGCACAATGTAGGGCAGTGAAATCACTGGTGAGGAGAGAGGATTGAGCCAAGCAGGGTATGCAAGGTGGAAATGAGAGAGACTTTAGGGAAAATCAGCCACTGACAAAATTGGTTGGATATTTCTGGTAGGTGGTAGGGGCTGGGAATCATTTTTGTTCACCACTCTTTCTTCTCATTAGCAACAGTCTACACCCACATGAGGAAAATCAATAAATTAGACTGCTTCTGGGAGGTAGCAGGCTTGGTATCTGTGCCCGTCACTGGCTGGCTGTGTGACCTGAGGCACTCAGCCATAACAAATTTCTCTTCTGCTTTTCTATAAGAAAGGAGGCAGAGGCAGCCTATAAAGCATGTTGGAAACTGCAGATGAAAAACACCAGCAGATCAGAGCTGGACTTGGTCTCTCTGATAATACATCAAGAATGATTATAGTTACTTCAAAAGGTTTCCCACTGGTTCACAGACAATCTTAATTTTTGTTTGCCTCTCTTTTTGGCATTTGTCCAAAGTAACTTTTTTTTTTTTTTTAGCTAGAGATGTTTCCACTCAAATAATTTTCTAACTTTTTCTTAAGCAGCCTAAAAAGCAAGTAGCAAGTGCATAGCCTACCTGGCTAATTGGGAGAGGTGAAAAGTTTAGATTCCCTCCACAGATATCATATCTGCTATTGACAGCAGTAGGGTTATCATCTCTACTGGGAGCCTCTGCTGTTACTTCTGTCCTGTTTCTATCCAAGTTTCCTTGGATGGTTTCAGGGTCCTTTTCTGCCACTCAGATCCTCAATGGCTCTGCTCCTTTTCCCCCATCCTTGTCCTCCCTTTTACAGCCTCAGGGTCAAGGCACTAAGGCACACTCAAACCTTTTTTTGCTATTTTAGCAGCTGAGCTACAAAGTTCTCTCACCAAAGGTTTGCACACTGAGCCTTCTGTGAGATTTTTTCCCATGTGTATGAATTTGCATCAGACCATAACCTCCTGTCAAAATTTGAGATTTATCCTTCAATAGTGTAAGGGATGAGAGCCTGGGTTAAGGTTTGCACCAAAATCCACACACAGGGCCCAGTTTTCTCTGTGCCAGCAGTGGTTATCACCCTGTGGGGGACAGCACTTGTGTGCTGGTGAGGTGAGACCCCTAGGACTGGAGAGCATTAATAAACCTTTATGTCTCTGTGAGCTTCAGGTGGGCTACCATATAGATAAAGTGAGAAACCTTGTCCCAAAAGATAGTGCAGACACTTCAAGAAAGAGAAAATGAAGGTTTGTGTTTGATCTACAGCAACAAGCACAGAAAAGGACTTTGCCTCTTACTGGAGACCTTGTGCTACTTTAATGAAATTCATTTCATTACAATTTAAATATTAAGACCTACTGGAAGATCAAATTTTTCATATAATGCCCTAGGTTGAGAGCAATGTGTTTGCCATATAGTTAAACCAAAGATTAAAGAAAAGCTCCAATTTTCAGGTAACTATACAAGCATAAAAATAACAATTTAGTGGGTTTGGACAGGGTATTTTTTCCTTTTCATTCAGTTGGCTCTAAAGCAACCTCATCTTAAGAAATTTAATTTGACAGGCGATTAGTCCATAATGTGGTACAATCACTTCTGGTATTTGAAGGAAAAATTGAAAACAGATTAGATGTCGTACTTTGAAATGTCTGCTTCAGGTGTTATGGGCAGGAACTTTAGTTTTTTTTGCATCAAGTGCAGGTGACTTGCAGAACAAGCTGATCTCATGCCCAAGGCAGATAGGCTAGGTGAGGCTAGCTGTGATATACAGTGGTAACCAGCATGGGTTTGCTCTCACCTACTGGGAAGTTTATTGCTGCTTCACTGTGTGCTAAGTTAACTGGCATTTCAGAACAGACTCTAAAGTCCAAGTCTCCTGCTTTTATTATTCTGCAGTAAGTTGTTTTCTGCCCCAAATGCTTCTTTTACAGCAGCAGAGTCTGAAATGTGCACTTGGGGAGCTAGGTCCTGAATTGCAGTTTATATAGGTGTTCCCAAACTGCTCCATTACCAGGCTGAAGTTTGAATCTGCACTCTTGTGCCTATGAACTAAAAAAGGAAGTGATGAAGGCACCTATGAAATTATTTCAGACTCACTTTGCAAGCAAGGGTCCTGCTGTTTTGGAGTACTGCTCCTCTGGCTGTGAAATGTCCTCACTGCAATGCAGAATTGTCACCACAGGCTGCACAGAGCCATGCCTAGCACAAACCAGTCCCTTTCCCCACTGTGTCTTGCCTTCATGGGCAAATGACTTATGCACTCCCTTTCTTGATGACTGTAATTTACAGAGAAATCCCTCAGCACTAAGTGTGTTTGTGAACTGGGAAACAAAGTGTGCTGTGTGTGAAGAGGAAGACAGGATGATGAAGTAAACATGATGTTTTCTGGCACAGGGACTGAACAAGGTGCAGTGAAATGTTCACCCATAGTGAGGACTGTTCACAGGGTAGGGGCAACAAAGAAACCCCAGAGCACTCAGCTCTGCTGCCACACTCCTGGGCTGTTTTTGAAGGTCTCAACTATGGATATTGACCCTCAGACTAGGAATTCAAAGCTCAAATGTCAGATAAGTCTTCTTGGCCAAACTGGACAACTGTATAGTCAAGGATAGTGGCCAGTTATTCTCACAAAGCATCAGCTGGCCAGTTGGGAAGAGTGGTCAGTGTTTCCCTATGCTAAGATTTTCCATGAAGAATTATGAAGCTGCTTTTAATGTAAAATCTTCCCTCAGCAGCATCTTCAGGACTGTTTGGGGTAGGGAAGCATTAAATGTCAACCAGCACATGTGACATTCTTCATCAAATGGATGAAGAGAGCTCAATAACATCAACACCCCTTATCTTTTAAATGAGTGTAGCTCTTCTGTTTTTGGACATTCAGACCAAGTAGAAGCTGGACAGCATCTTCACTTTTCAGAGTTTTCCAAGTTTATTCTCATTTGGCAGGAAAACAAGCAGGAAAGGAGACAAGAGTTTTTCACTCTACTGACACTAAATCCAGCTACCAGCAACAGGGACTATTTTATTACTTTCAGTCAAAAATCCTCCCTCCCTTGCTGTGCAACAGCCTAAAAACAGCCTGCAGCCTCTGGTGCCCTCCTGGAGTGACTGCATGGCTGTGCATGGAAACATTCTCCATCTATAGCCTGAATTCCTCACTGTATAAGAAAGAGAATTTTTAATGTCTGGTATAAATTGTTAACTTAGTGACAATCTGGATGTAGTTAACATCCTGGGGAAAGTCAGGGTTTTTTTCCTCCCATGCCAGCTTTCTCTAGTAAACAGTGATAACACTAATGGCCTTTCTGATCATTCACATTTTGACAATATGAATGAGCATTTTGTGTGCTCCCCAAATGCCACTGCTGAGTTGCTAACTCATCTCAGGCAGTTGATGCAACAACAGGAGAAAAAGATAAATATATTGATACTCACTGCAGAGATAAACCCCTTCTTGTCCCCTCATGTCCAGTCCTCTCCAGGCACCACTTCTTACCTCCAGCCACCTTTCCTCTCTGAAAAGAGCATGCAAGAGCTCATGCAGGATGCAAACTTTGAGGTCTTCTGAGGAGCAGCTCCAAGAGAGACGAAACCTTTGTGCTCATCAGTCATAGTGGGGTGAGACACTCAAAGCCTTATTCCTGCCTAGGAAGAGAGGAAGGAAGAGGTGAAGGCTGGGCTTTTCTTGATCCTGGCTACAAGGACCAGCTCTAAACTCTTTACATAGCTCAGCTGTGCAGGAGGAGGCTCCAGACAGAGGCAGGAGCTGGTGGAGTTCCCCTGTAGGTCCCAAGAGCTGAGCCCCAAGCACCTCAAGCAGAAAACATAAATTAACCTCCCATGGCAGCTGGGCCTGTCCTCAGGTGCCCTGGAAGGGGATATTCCACCTTGAGCAGATTGATGCTCCCATTAGACAGATGGGAAGTGAGAGGGCAGCCTGGTGAGCTCTTCAACTTTTACTGGCTTCCTTCTTCCAGTCTCTCAGCTGTTTTAATTCCCCTTTGAAGGCAATAAGGGGAAGGCTTTTAGTTCATCAGGCTGATCTGAAATCCCAGTGAAGTGACTGAAACTCTATCTTACTATTCTCTGTGATAGCTGATTCTGGTGGCTAGTTTCTGACTTTCATGGCTTTTGGGTTACTCTCTTTGTAGTAAATGCATGTGCTTGTTTCTCCTGCAGCACAATAGACAGACAGATGGCTGTGATGATTTTGCTAGGCCAGAGCACTCTTGGCTGGATTCCCCAAATGAGTAATGTGGTGGTAACTTTGTAGTGCTTCCTCTCTACTCCAATGCTAAGCAGGGAGGAAAAATGAGAAGGATTTATCAAGGGGTAGAGGAAGGGGAAAGTCAGATAATGACAAAGTTGGGGAAATAATAACAGTATGGAAGATTTTTGACAGGGTTTTTCCTTGACTAACCTCAGCTGGGCTCATCCTAATTTCTGGAGAATTGTAAAACAATGCAAGGAGGTGGGGGAAACAACAGCTTGGCAGATAAACATGCCCAAAAATTTTCTTTCGTTTTACAAATGCCATTAAAAATTGGGACTGAAAAAGCAGCTTAGAGATGACATTTCAAAGGGGGCTGAGGGTGGAGAGAAATTGCAAGGTAAACAGGACATTTTCTATCTTTCCCCTACCTCCAGCCTGTGTGCAGGAAAGATAACAGCAGCAGGAGGAAGCAAAGTCTGCCATGGAATTTAGCTCTTCTTTTTTCTCTTGTAACAGGGAGAGAGGGAGAGACCACATGTGCTTCTGAGGCATCTCTGTCTGCTTTGAACCTTATCAACAGGGACTGTGCAATGCAGCTTCTCTTTCTCCCTCTCTTCTAACTTTTGAAGCAAAACACTTACGTGCAAGGAATGTCAGAGCATCTGACAGCCAGGAAGATAGGGGAGAAAGCCAAGGAGTGGGGAGGAGGGGGCTATTGGTTCCCCTCCTCCCTCTTGCTTTTTTTTTTTTTTTTTTTCTTCCCCCCCCCCATTTTCTTTCTTTGATTAAAGAAAGGAGGAAAGAAGAGAACAGTGTAGAGATGTCTTTCCCACCCCTCCCTTAACAAGTCTCAGGAGCATGGCCTGTGTTGAGTCAAGCAGATTGTTAAGGGAGAATGGCTGTCAATGGGATCTCAGAGATGCAATTCTTTTTTCAGGAATAAAGGAAAGAGAAAAGGTCTCTTGTCACAGCTGCTCACTGTTTATGAAATGTTTTGCCTCTGTGAGACCTACAGGGAATCTGGGAGTGTGCTGAATCTGTTGATCTTCCACATTTGCTTTGGAAGGGATCCCTTGCCACATACCTTTGCAAGTAGAGACAGTTCATGTGTGCATCACTACTCAGTTTTTCAGGTTTATATATTCTATTAACAGGCATGCAGAGGCTCCTTGGTGTGGCAGATGGGTGTAAAATAGGCAAGGAGGGAGAGGCTGTGGTTTGCAGGGGAGCCATAGGATGGTGGGTATGCCTGAAAGACAGGACAGAATTAGGGATTTAGAGTAGGAGCTGAGCTCAGCTTGGATCCAAGAAAGGATTCTTGGTATCTCACACCATGCTTTCATTGTACCCTGGCAGAGTTTGAATGAGTTAGGCAGAGGTTCAAATCAAAATCCCAAACCTGGACTTGGAAGAAGCTCAGAGCCAGATCTGAGCTTTTGCAGATGGTCCCTTTATATATAATGAGGTCAATCAAAACATCTGATCTCAATACCCTTGAACTTCTGGAGCAGGGCATGAATTGGAGCCCAGGCATATGGGATCATCTGGGCTGTGCAGTGGTGCCTGCCAAGAGCTTTCCTTTCCTGGCAGGCTGGCTTGGTCCCAGTGCTGTTGAGTTTCTTTAGATGCTTCAGGTAAAAACCAAAAGAAAAGGAGCCTTCCTGGACAGCCTTTCCCCCCAGGTACTTTATAATTCATGCCTCCTTTCAGGAGAGGAGCTAAAGATGAAAGGAGTAGATGGCTTGTTAAGCATCTCTTGTTTTAAGAGAAGCCTTGGAAAGATTGTGAAACTGAGCACTGGAAAGGGCAACTCTTCTGAGTTCAGCCAGGCTCAGGGTAACTAAAACTGCCAAATACCTGGTTTTGCTGCCATTTTAACAGGACAGCTTACTCTGCTCAGCAATTGCTACACAGTAATAGTGAGGAAAGTGTAAAAAGTCCCAGGGTTAAATGAGGACCGTGCCTGTGTGCCCAGGGTCCTGCAGGTCTGCTGCTCCATGATGGGACTGAACATCCAATCTAATTTATCAGCTACCTCCTGAAAAATAACAAAATCTGCTACTGGGCTTGCACTACTCTTATTAGAGAGCAGCATGTGTGTAGAATAGATAAACCAAGCTAGGATAGGAGGAGTTTGGAAGATGGGGAGTATTACTTCCAGTGAAACAAGCAGCTCTGGAAAATCACAGCCCCCTCCAGTGACACAGCAGGGAAGGGAATGCACATCCAAGGTGCTGAGGGCACTGCTGTCCATCACCAGGTTAGCAGAGAAGATAAGGACTGGCATGAGTGTCAAGGGCTGAAGGTGGCTAGAAGAGAAGCTTTGGAGCCAGGGAAGAGGGAGGTCGATGCAGAGAACCCTGTCAGGCAGTGATTGCTGCAGGCATGTGAGAGCAGGTGGCTTCTTTTTTTCTTTGTGAAGAAGTGAGAAAAGTGGTTTTGATCTTTCAGGGGCACCAGGCTCCTGTTGGGTCATTTGAAGTCTATTTATGGTACTGTTTATACTGCATCACAGTCTTCAGTCAATCTGTGTCCCCAACTGCTACTCCTGGGAAAAAAGGAATTCAAGAGAAGGGGGTGTTTGGAATAATGGAGGGGAGGGCATGGATTACATGCTGTGTGCAGCTGTGAGACAGCCAAAAATGTAGAAAGGTGGGAACTGGGGAGGGGAAGGGCCAAGTCAAGTGAAGGTATGTGTGGAGACCAGCTGTTAGATGCAAATGCAGGGGGGACAAATAGAGCAAATGCTCTAACCCAAGTGCCAGAAGTTCTTCTCAGGATTCAAGAGGACCTCATTTCTCCTTTCTGCCTTTTCCCTGGGCTCTGCTGCCCTGTGTAGGTCTGTAATTGCTGCTGTTTTCCCCAGCTGTTTGAACTCATGCACCTGGACTTGGCTTTGACTGACAGTGATTTGCAGTAGCATGGGTGGCTCACACTTAGATTGGGACCAGTTTAATTGATGCCTCTCTCAGCTGCTGCCCCAGCATTCCCTGGCACTGCCCAGAGGTGCAGAACTCTTCCCTGCACCCAAAACATCCTCCTTAGAGCAGCAGCCATCAGAGAGCCAGGGAGATCTGACATCCCTGCTGCTCAGCTCCTCTGGGAAGGCTCTCTTCTCAGCCAGCACCTCCCTCCCAGGGCCTGTGAAATAAAGAAGGGTAAAATCCCTCCCTATTAGTCCCAGACTCCCCATTACACTCTGTTTACTTTTTTCTTTTCTTGGTGGAGGAGCAAAAGAGGTCTGAGAGATGAACACCAGAATGGGGAAAACAGACTTGAGTAAAGGAAGATGCAGGTGCTAGAAACGTCTTTCAGATAGGAAAAAGGGTACCAAGTCCCCTACAGGTGAATTTAGGGTGGCAATTAGGATGTTCTCATCATTAGATCCACCCTGTTATGTCACCACCTCCTCTTCAGAAGGGACAGTGAGGCCAAAGTCGAGCTGAATGATGTGATGCTGGCAGTAACAGAGCTCTGGGACTCAGCAGTTCAGGAAGCCCTTTCCCCCTGAAATCCTCTGAAAATTAGCAGTGTGCTGAAAAGGTCTGGGGAAGGTAATGGGAATTCCTTTAGAACATGTGGATTCCAGCTGGGATTAGGATGCAACACCCCTTACAGGACCTTTTGCAAAGCAGCCATGGGTAAATGCTGCAGTTGAACTCCTTTGGAGAAGATCTGGCTGTGAGCCAAGCTGGCTTTTACCTGGACACAGGTTGGGTGCAGAGCAAACCACGCCCATTAAGGTGCACTTGGTATGTTTGCTAGCACAGCAGCTGTGTCCTGCAGTCACTGTTCCCAAAATAGAAGACTTTTGAAGGCAGACATTCCGTGTGCTGTAAATTCAGCAGCACTCCAGGTGCATCTAGGCGGGGTGCATCTGTTAAGCCTCGTGCAGTGATTTTGAAAGATCACCGGATTTTGCTTGTGCTAAACCCCATGTGTTCTTTTGCATTTTCTTTTCCCAGTAAGCCAAGTGTAAACAGAAATAATACTCAGGATCTTTTAATTGCTGTAATGTGTAATCTGTGTGTACAAAAGCGCCGTTTGCAACAGATTTTCTTAGGAAGTGAAAGGTAAAGTACAAAGTCACTCCTGAAATGATTCTGTTCCAGGTGAGAAATTGAAACACTAAATTAACATGACATCAGGCACTCCAGAATGGCTATAGATCTAGTAAAGAAAATAAATAGAGTAAAATTCCTATAGGACCAATAGAAACCAAACATACCAGATCCAAGTGTTACCCAGGACTGTGGGTAACCCAGCTAATATTTACTTTGCCAGCAGCCATGTGTGAAATCAGATATTTTCACAAGCATTCCAGAATTTGATCCCAGCTGATACCTTGGCATTTGCAGTGAAAATCGCTGTTTACTAAGAAAAATGTCCCCAGGACTGCAACAGGGATGCAAGTTTTCTGTCTGCAGAAAGTGTTGAGACAAGATACAGAAGCAAACACCAGGGACACTATTCACTACAGAAACAAGCTCTCCTTCCAACACCTTTGAAAGATGTGTGAAAAGGAACACGTGGCAACATGACTCATAATAATACTGCTTACCATGGTGCTTTTCATTGGGAAAATAAAATGAACATGTTATATATTTATTTTACTCTTTATATCAAATTACCTGTTGTTACTTGACTGTTCTGAGCTGCACCAAAGACAAAATATTCTTTCTACACTGCAAACAGTGAAGTACCTGCTGTAATCAAATGGTTTCTTGTCTGCCCATGAAGTTTGGGGTTAGAGTCAGGTGAGGAAACAAGAAGGGGCTGCCAGAGGAGGGGACCAGGGCACAGTTACAGCAGTGGAGACATGGGAAAACTGTAGAGGTTTAGCCCTGAGTGATGCTGTGAACTCCCCTGCCTCTCTCTGCTCTCCAAACTAGTGCAGTCCTACTGAATGGGTCAAATGAGCTTTTGAGTTCTCCCTTTCCCTAAACCAGTGAATCTACTGGTGGGTAATTAGCCTGCCAGTCTCATCCTGGTAGCACTGTCTTTGGAGTGTGACATATTCAAAGAGCTTGTGAGCTCACTGTTTCCCCCACCCTCCCTTTACTCTTTTTTTGTGTCACAAGTGTTCTGTTCTTTTAATGATGCCCTCCTCCAGCTCAAATTGACTCGGGCAGTAATTTGTCATGTCATCTTCAGTAAAATTTTGAACAAAATTGTGGAAGATTCATGGAGGAGCAAAAGCACCACATCTTTTATGCATTTCAGATGGTAAAGTATAAATCAAAAAGCCCAGGGACCTGTTTGTAGGAAGACAACAAGGAAAAAAAAAAAGTAAACCATATTTAGTCAAGTTAGACTGTATCTAGGTCTGATCCTGCACTGACTAGCCTGGGATTTAATTTTTTATTGTTCAGAGACATATTGTCTTTATGTCAGAGTGGATGCTGTGGGTAAAAGATCTGATAGAGACCCAGCCCACACTCTTCCTTGCTTATAAAATCAGGGTGAAAGTTAAACTCTAAGGGACACAGGTAAAAGGCTTCATGCTGAGGGAAAGGAGCTCAGGGTTAGAACCTGATGTTTTAACTGCTTTAAGGGGTTGGTCATTCTTAACCCTGGAGAAGAATGACCTCTCTCAAATGACTTTGGCCTTGGGTAAATTTAGCTTCAAAAATCTTCTGCATATCTCTTTAGTGGGAATGAGTCCCCTGCTCTGACTTGAAGGTCTGAAATAATTTTAAAACTGAGCAGTTAAATCCCAGCAGAAGTGAATGGGAACTGTTTGAATAGTTTATTATAAATCACCTTTGCACACTGAAGCATCTCCCTCCAAAGTGATTCCCACTTTCCCAGTGCCACTTGCCCTGTTAGTTTTGGGAACAAAAGCTTTGGGAAAGGAGATTTCCTCATCCCTTGTTCCTGAGCAGCCTCCAGTCCCTGTGGCCTTGATGTGTGGACATCACAACAAGCAAGCAGAGCATTAATGAGATGTGGAGGGCTGGCTGCATGAGCTGCTGGGGTGTTCAGCAGGTACTGCCTGCCTGCATATCCACACCTGCATTACCTGCACCACAGCTTGAGGAATTGATAGGCCAGCTGTGTCTGCCTCTGATCAATCCCCTACTCCACTACAGCTGATGTTGTGGGCACAAACATTCTCACAACATAGCCTTTTTTTTTTTTTTGCCTTTTTTTTTTTTTTTTTTTTTTTTTTTTTTTTTTTTTTTTTTCCTTTTTCTAAATGCATGATCGATCTGTATTAAAAGTACACACAGCTATATGGTAGGAGAGATTAAACAGCAGCATAGAAATAGATCTCCTGTGGGGAAATCTGATTATACCCTTTTAGGATGGTTTTCTTGTTGAGAGTCAGCCTGCATATTTCCACACTGTATTTGAAGGTCACTCATTGTCTTATGCTGCTTCCTACAACAAAATTGAAAGGAGGATGATGAGATCTCATGGTCACCAGAGAGCTCATTTGTTCAGCAAATCCAGCCATGACCCTTTCTAATGTTTTCTTTCCCTTTCTTCCCTCACTTCTGCTGGCTTGTTTTTAGCTGAATGCCTCCACTAAAACCTTCCTATCAATATTCAGAGGTGATTTCTGAAGTTTGGATAAAGTCTATCAAATCTAGCAGAGACCAAAGTGCCAGGCACATTTGCAGAGTCTGAACAGCTGCCAGAGACTACAGGATCAAAGACTTTGGATCACTTCTGCTTCTTCTCTGGTGGGAGAGTTACCATTATGAATTCTTTATTTTACCAAGCACATTTGAATGTGCCAGTAGCTCATGTGTGAAGCTTAGACTGGGTCCAGCTCTGCAAGTGCTGGCACTGCAATTTTTTTTTCCAGGTGTTGGGAACAGCCTGCAGAGAAAATTAGCATACTGTGCCATTGCCTGGATTTGGTCCTGGTGTTGGTTCAGATGTTCATGGAAAACAGGCCCTGTGGACAATTAAAAATGCTCTGTTTTCTTTTGAGCCTCTTCCCCATGTGAAAGGCAGAACTAAATCTTTTCAGTGTGTGAAACACTGAATCTATGAACATGGAATCTGTCTGCCTGAGCACAGGCTATGAACACTGAAAAATTGTTAGAAGTTTGGAAAGGAGAGATTTTAAACTCCAGGATTCGTAATCTTCTGTGGTTGTTCTCCAAGTAATATTTCTGTCTACCTTCTGCTTAATGAATTAGCAAAGCTAAGAGAGTAGCATGAACTTTCAGAAGATATCCTTCAGTGCCCCTTATGGCTGTTCTGGAAATGATACTCATTATAGCACTGTGTGAGCAGGATAGGTAACCCAAAGATGTCAGGGAGGGCTGCAGGCTAAAAAGCTAACCAAGGGTTCTTTTTAGACATTTTATTTCTCCCAGGGATGGCATTAATAGCACCATTAACTTCGTAGTTTTATTTAATTTCCAGGGATTGTGCCAAATCAGAGTTTTCTGTGAAAACAGTATCAGCCTGCTCCAAGATCCATCAGGATGCCCAAGAATGACAAATAGAAGCAAAGGCAGGGTCAGGAGTTTTCACCTTTGCAGTCTGGGAGGAGCAGAGTTCCAGGACCTGCCACTGCCTAAGCTGTAGCAGAGCTCAGTCCTGAGAGGGAAGGGAAGCCTCAGCTGGGCCAGGAGCTTCCCAGGAGGGAAATGAACCTTTTCCATCCTTGAGGTCAGCCACACTCACTGCTCATGAAGCACATGAAGGGAGGGCACAGCCAAACCAGAGCGTGCTGCACTGGTGGAGAGCTGTTATCAACAGGTTATATGCAGTGGGTCTGATTATCTAAATATATTTACTGGAGATGAGGAGAATGAGGGTGCCAGGAAGAGGGGGATGGGTGGGAAAAGTTCTTTCAGTAATTGCAATGAAGTGATCAAAAATTTCAGGAAATCAGAACCCTGCTTTGCACTGTCTCCCTCCCTCTCCCCCCACTAGGTTTCATTAGTTTTTACAAAGGAGCACTGGGAGATTATTTATCTTTGATCATTCTGGGATCAATCTGCAAATGTACAAGCTCACTTTAAACCTGTGTTTGGCCAACTGTTAAGCTCCACATTACACCCTGGTTTTTAAAGGCCTCAGGAAGATGTAAACTGGAGACAAAGAGGAGAGGGATGATTTCAGTGAGGCATTGCAGGAATTGTTTGAAGAGAGCAGCTGAACCCCATCCTGATTAGCTGCACAGCACTCTGCCAGCTTGATTTCAAAAGCAGGTAAGAGTGCAGAAAAGGGGTAGAGAGAGAATGACTGGAGAAAGGAGCCAGCCAGCATCAGCAAAAAATGCTGATTTTTCTCATCCTGTTTATTCAGATGGCTTGATAGGGATTGTTTTATTCCTGATGCTGTTTCACACCTTATTTAATACTTTTTCATATTTTTGCACCCTTCCTAATCCCAAGGGTTCAAGATGGCTGTTTTCTGCAGCCAGCTAATACCTTCAGAGCTGATAATCTGGGGATTCTCTGTGTTTGATATACTTACCACACTGCTGCTCAACTCCCATGCTGTGCCTCAAATATTTATTAAAAAAAAAAAAAAAAAAAAAAAAAACGGAAAAATCCCAAACCTTCTCCAGGCTGTTTCCTCCACAGCCTTTGCTGCTGAATCTTCCTATGTCACCTTCCATGAGGAGCTTGTGGGATGCTGATCTTTTTGTTTATTCATTTATTTTTGGAAGCTTCACTAGCTGTCTCCAAAGAAGGGGGTGAAGGCATTTGAGAAGATAATTTGTAAACACTCCTCATGGCTCTGCCCAGCTGGGCAGGCACAGTCCTCACTCTGCAGCCACGTGTGCTGTGTGGGTGATGAAGTGCCATGTCCCAGCCCCAGAGCTGGCTGCACCTGCCCATCCAGCCACAATCTGCATTTTACTTGCCTGGGGCTGCTCATGTTTTTGCAGAGGACAGGGCAAAGACTTCAACAGCTTCAACAAAGACTTTTTAAAGTGAGACTCATAAAAGTGTGCCAGGAATTCAGTTTCCTTATGTTCAACCAAGGTAGAGGAAAGTGAGGAAGATGGCTCTGTGTTTGAATTGCTGCTTTTTTGTGGGTTTCTTTTTGTTGTTTTCCCATGAATTATTAAATATTGAGCAATGAAGATTTATAATTTGAGCAGTTTTATCTTCCAAGATGTGGAATTTTCTTTATTGACTGGCTTTAAGGTGTGCTTAAAAATTAGACATAATACTGTGTCTTCAGTGGCCAGGACAATTCTGGAAAACAGTCTCCAGTACACTGTGCCACAGATTTTAGGAATGGCATATGAAACAAGGCACTGTGTGTCTCTTGCTTGGGACACTGTATTTCCCTGTCCCATTCCCTCTAAGACACAGCCCCTGGTAGAATGCTGGCTCCCAGAGCAGAGGCACAAAACAGGCTTTGGGCCCCGAGCAGAGTGGACATTGATGTGTGACCCAGCACAAAATTATGATCCTTGTTCCCTGGAGGGGATGAGGCTGCTTTTAGATTTATTAGCCTGGATATTTTTTCCTGTCTAGGTTTGCTTGCTCTCCCTCCTGCCTGAGCTGTTGGAAAACATGGTTTTCCAAGCAGTGATTGCTAGACCTGCAGAGTTTCTCAAGGCTGGCATAGGCAGCACACAACTTCTGCTCGTAGAGGCTCCTCTGAGGTGGTTTAAACCTTCCTTGCACTGTTCTGCCAAACCTCATTTCTTTTTCTTGATGGTCTGCAAGATAAAAAAGCCTTTACAGAACCAATGCTGTGGGCAACAGAGACCCTGTGGTTTCCATCAGCTGGTGGTGATGTTGATGGTATATATGGAAAAGGAAATTATATTTAACAAAACAGGATTATTTGTCCTCTGCATGAGACTTTCTCCCTCTCTTCACTCCCTTTCTGTTTACTGCTGCAGGGAGGTAGTGACAGGCTGGGCAGTTCTGAGCTTCACTTTGCTGTTCCAGCTCCTGCTTGGGACTGGAGTGGCTGGAGCTGCTGTGGGGCTGGAATTTCCATGGGGCTGGAACTGCTGCCATGGGGCTGGAGCTGCTGTGGGGCTGGAATTTCCATGGGGCTGGAATTTCCATGGGGCTGGAACTGCTGCCATGGGGCTGGGGCTGGAGCTGCTGTGGGGCTGGAATTCCCATGGGGCTGGAATTGCTGCCATGGGGCTGGAGCTGCTGTGGGGCTGGAATTTCCATGGGGCTGGAACTGCTGCCATGGGGCTGGAGCTGCTGTGGGGCTGGAATTCCCATGGGGCTGGAATTGCTGCCATGGGGCTGATTCTTCTCCCCCTGCAATGGGAGAATGGAAGCTCCACTGAAGTTGCATTTGTGTCAAAGCCCTACAACAGGACAACCTCTGCTCCTGAGTGGATGGGTAAATTTTATCTCCAGACCATACAAAAACATCAGAGCGTCTTCCAGAGATTTTCAGCTGCTCTCTGTATTCCTGTTACAGTGCTATTACTTTTTTTCCAATTTTTTTTTTAAATTTTTTTTTTGTGTTTGTTTGTTTGTTTGTTTGTTTTTTTGTTTCTTTACCCTAACTTATTTCGCTGGCACTTTTACCAGTATTTCCTGCATTTTTTGAGATGTGATAGTCTGGCTTTTTGATGACCTATCTCAAGAGAAAGTTGGGCTACTTATCAGTGAAAGGTACCTTGTCAACTGACTCAGTGGCAATGGTGTATTTAAACAGAAGCAGATGAAAAGCCATGGGGAATAGAAACCACTGCTGCAAAGGTATAAAAGAAGATGCTGTGTGAAGAGGGATATGGGGGGAGGTGAAGTTGGAAGCTTTGGAGTTTGCTGTGGGCTCAGTGAATAACTTATTCTGTCTAACACTTGCCATGAAATATCCTAACAATACTCAGGCACTAGTGGTAGCAGAGATATTATCACTTGGGGAGACAACAGAAATGGCCTTATCATTTTGACAATGCCTTTTTTCCCTTATTATCGCTAAGTAACAATATCTCTATTTCACTGCCACTACTGAGCCATTGTTTTTTTGATAAATAGAGTCCTTTTTGTGATTTCTTTTTCCCCACTTGTATTTTATCCTTTGTGCATGTGTGCATGTGAGCAGATTTTTAAAAAAGATGTTCCACCCGATGGTGCAATATTAAAGACTACAGCTCTTAAAAACAGAAGAAGGTGTCAGAGGGGATATCTACACAAATGTATGGTTTACCTGGTGTCTAAGGGACTTGTGGTACCCCTAGGCTTAAAGAAATTCCATTCTACATGGGTCCCCACCCCCTGAATGAAAAATGGGACTGTATAAGAGCTGGAGTGCACAAGATGTTAAGACCCACTGGTCAGCAGGGATGTCATATTGCATCCAGAACTGCCTACAACAAACTCTGCATGCTTTGGTGTCTGGTTTGTTCTCAGCTGCTTACATAAAGGCATCTTCAGCCCAGATACAACACATACAAAGGCAATGCTCTGCATTCTCCTCAGTGTGCTCCCAAAATGCTTCAATATTTCAGGCCACATCCCAGCTTTCCATCAGCCTTGTCCCAGAGCTGGAAAACCTGAATGAACCAAGTAGAAGCTAAACTGAGGCTATAGAGTTCCATTAGGTGTGGCATACAGTGACATCTGGGTGTACTCACGTTTGAGTCAGCTGAACACTCATCCTCATTTACCCTCTGTTCCCTTTCCATTCCTTTCCCAGGGTGTCTGAGCACTCTGCCTGCCTGACTTGCCATCAGTGTTATGGATTGCCATCTGCCTGGGCTGTGAGTGTGCACTCACCATCCACAGTGGCCCTGTCTGGATAACCCTCTCTGCTGACACCATCAGCTGCCACTCTCTGCCCTGTGCACAGCAGAGGACCCTCCACCAGAGCCATTGCTATGGTTACAGGCATCCTGTGGGCAGTGGGGCCAACAGGAGCTGTAAATGAAGGCACCACTGCAGCATTTTCATAAAGACTCCCTACCTGCTGTGGAACAGCCACGTTCTCCAAAATCCCTCCCACGGGTTTCTGTCACTGCCTTTGCAAATCTGCATAGATGGGACATAGGGACTCAATTTACACTTTCTTGGCTTTGACTCATAGCGAGAACACTTTCCATAGAGGAGGAGAGAAAATTTATCTTAGAAGATGACAGTACTCAGCTCCCTTGAATGTGAAATAATAAGAAGGAAGATCAGTTTTTACCCTCTCCCCACCTTTGCCCTGCTTTGCAGAGAGCCTCAGAGTGCTTGAACCAGCAACCAGTGGTAAGGGACTTGTTAGCCCCAAAAGCCCAAGCAGCAGGGAAGGGAGTCATCTATCATGCCCATGCTCCATCACTTCCACTGCAGCACTAAATGATGCGCTCAAAACCTGCCACTAAATGGAGGGAAAATGTGACCAGCCTAACTGCTATCAGAAAGTTAAATGCTTAAAATAATGCCACTGGAGGAATGCAGAGAAAGGACAGGAGGTAAAGCAGGCTATTTTCCTTGTCTGTGTTATTTTTTCCCCCAAACAGAGGAGGTGCATAGTGAAATTAACCTCTACTCCTTTGATATCCTCCCCTCTGCTCTTGTGCACACTCTCTCTCTCTCTCTCTCTTTTAAGGCTTATATATTATGATTCGATGCAGGAGGATTTTTCATTAGAAGATATGAATAAGGCTTTAATACAAATCAGTCCAGAGAGTCTTTTGACAGGATTTTTAAATAGTGGCCCTTGTCTCCCTGATGCAGCCACACACTATCTTGTTCCCATGCTGACCTCTTTGTCTTTCCTCATTAAAGAACTGGTCCAGGCTGCTGAGCCCTCTCTCCTTTTGGAGGTTTTCACTGCTTTGTCTCACTCCTGCTGCTGACCGACAGCTCCTCATCCCCAGTAATTTCTGCACTGCATTAATTTCTCATTAATCTGCATCATGATTTATGAGTCTTAAATGATGGAAGACTTCTAGAAGAGTGTTTCTCGTTTGGCCTGCTGGCTTTTCTCCCTTGCTCCTTCACCCTCCTTCTTCAAAAGCAAATAGACCTCTTCTCCTACACAAGCTGTCTGCAGAGCATCGTGCCTGTGGATGGTGCAAGTGGGGAGAAACAGGTAAAGCATGGTGCTTTCTGGCTGCTTTCCTTCTAAATGATTTGAGCAAATAAATTCTAGGGAGAAAAGGGACTCACTTTGCTTTTCTCAAGGACTTTAGTAGCTGCTCTCCAAGTCTGTGAGTGTGTGGTGGCTTTGGCAGCCCTGGGGAGTGCTGCCAAAGTCTTTTTGGAGTTTGGAAAGGTTTCAGCAAGGAAATTTTAAACCACCCTGCAGGGATCAATCACATCAGCCAGAAGGATGGTGACTCCTGACTGGGCACGGAGCTCAACCTTCATGCCAGAGGTGGATGAACCACTGGACTTGGGCATGTTGCTGTTAAGGCTGAGCTAGTCTAGCTCAGAGAAGTGGGGAAAGAGAAAATCTGTGCACTCCTGTACTGATTTCATGGGACAATGCTATAGCCCTGCACCAAAACTATCTTTCCTTCCATTTTCAGGAGTGTGTGTAAAAGAGAATGGAAAATTACTCAGCTTTAGTTACCCACCATCAGTTTTTGTGCTTCTCTAGAACTCCTGAATTCATAGAATGTGAGGCTATAAATAGTGATGGGATTTCCTCTTCTCTTCTGGTTATTGCTACATGGCTCTGGTCCTCCAGAGAGTCAGAAAACACAAAGAGGTGGGAAATGTTTTGTTTGGAAGACAAGAGAAGAAAATGCTGAATGCACCAGGCAGGACTGACTAAAAGCAGCACAGTTATGGCAGAAGTGGGAAAGTGAATAACAGAGTCAGGAGAGATGAAGGAAGCAATGGGTGGAGGTTGATTACAAAATTATTTGTGCTCTGCCCTGACTCCACTGGTCCACTGCTCAGTGAAGCCAGTGGAAATACTGTTGTTGACTTCCTGTCAATGCATTCAAGTTTCAGACAGTTAATACACACTAAATTTCATCTAGAAATACTCCTCATGGCTCAATAGCTCATGAATCATGAGCATGATTGTCCTGCCAAAGAAAAAAATAAGGAAAACTACCTGAACTTTTCCTTTGCAGGAAGAGATTTGAGTTCAGGTGAATTTAGGAAAAGACTATTTGTCCCAAATCTTTATTTTCCTGGTTCCTTCACTATCTGTGATATTCACAAATTGATTCAGATCTTCTCACTTACAGTGTGTGAAGTTGGTTCCAGCTCTCAGGCTGCCAAACTGCAGGAGAGACAGTTTAGAAACACAGTGGTGACCAGGACTAGCAATAAAGCTTAGTTGTTCCTGCATGAATATGTAGATGAATATGTAGTTACTCTAACAGCAACAGGGGAAAGCTGTTTCTTTGGGGGCTGAAAATAGAAGGGGAAAATTGCTCAGCTTTTTAGCCAGTGCTTTAAATTGATATTTAGGAGAGCAATTTCTGTGTAGCTTGGAAAAGAGGAGAGGGAGAGAGAAAATCTTCATGTAAAAGTCTTTCTGATTCCACTTTGTTAATACTTTAAATCTTTTGAATTTGGGTTGCGTGACTCAAAAGGGAAAATCAGAAATTGTCTCTATGTTAATAGAGCTTTTACAGAGAGCACAAAAGCTTGGGGTGGGAAGAGTGTAAAAATATTTTAATAGGTAACCTTTTATTCGGCAAAATATGTATTACTTCCTATTATGATAAACAGTTTGCATATTTGAGATGAAAATGTTTATACATATACATTACAATTACATATTCATTTGACTTTATATTACATACACAACTCAATTTGAATAAATGTCTGAAGCCAAAGGAATAAATTAGTATTGGTGCTGAGTACTTTCTTTGCCCTTCTCCATTGTGTTGCAAGATTTGCATTTTATAGTTGCACATTAACAAATATGCATATTTCATTATGGTTTTGGATTAAAAGGTTATCATCTCTGTTACCCATTAGTAATAAACAAACACAGACTTTCCATGTGAATTTATCCCTGGCTCAGCTGTTTGCTGATTAGGTTGTTGTCTCTGGGTTTCCTTGTTTTATCCTTGTGGAGGATCCCTAAAGCAGTTTCTAAAGTGCTTATTGTCCTCTGAGGAGCCGTGAATGAGAAAGAGAGGCAGGCAACGAAGACCCAGAAGCATCCTAAACTGGGGAAAAGATGGGAAGGTGGGGTCAGGTCCAATCTGCAGCCAGGTTAGGAACCTTGCTTGGGTAGGTGACCCCCAAAGCTCAGCCTGGTGGCAGAAAAAGATCCTTTGGAAAATCTGTTTGAAGGCTGGGCAGGGTCAGAGGGGTAGAAATCTGATGATGAGCAGGAACATGAGAGTTTCAAATCAGGATGATCCTTCTATTCCAGGGTGATCCAAACTCCTGAATCTGCACACTTTCCACCTCTCTGGAGGGAACAGCATGGATTCTGGGAGAGATATTTTAGAGTAGTTGAATTTTGAGGAGAGCCAACATCCAAAAAATAACAAGAACCTGTTTCTCCAGGTAGCTCTTAGAGGAGGCTGCCCTGTGAAGTCAGCATGGGCAGAGGGCTATCACCTCCCAACAGGGAGAGGCTCTGTCCTAAAGCCAGGTGTCATTTACCAAGCTGATGTGGGGCTGGACAAGTGTCCTCTTGCAACAGAGCTGTGCATGCCACAGGATTATAGACTTCCTGACCCTCCCATTGGGCCCCCACCACAGAATTGTCTCCCACACACCTTTTGCCTGTGGAGCCTTAGCAGAGAGATCACCTTTGAGCTGCCAGTCCTTGCAGGATTTTTTCAGCTGCTACACTGCCAAGCCATTTGTGATGGCCATGTGATGTTTGTGATAAGTACACAGCAGTTTCCTACAAAAGAGTCTGGAGGTGGCAATTGACCACCAAACAACCATCAGATAATTGTAAATTTGGAGTGGAACTACATAAGTGGTGCATAGCTTCAAGGCTTCATTTCCAGCTACTAATCCTCTTAAATTATTGAGTCACCCTGTAAACTATTAGCTAAGTATTTTGAACAAGAGCCTCTGTTGTGTGTAGCCTCATGTAGCTACAGATTTCAGGTAGAATCTAGCTCAGTATAGCAATAAATTGATATACTCACACGACATCTAAACTTTAAGTGCATACTTGAAACTTGGAGACTCTGTGCAAAGCACTCAAAGCTAGGAGGTTTCATGGAACTGAAAAAGTTCAGTGGTTTGCACAAATGGATTCTGCCTTTGGACAGGTGTCTTCTACAGATACTGTCTCTGCTTTATGAACATCCAAAGCAGCTCTGATCCATAGCCATAAGAAATCTGTAGTCATTTTCTGCAGGCCATTGAGAAAAGATTTTCAGAGCTTTTGCACATGAATACCATCATGTTGGAGTTGGTCAAATTATCCACTGAAAATGATTTCTGCAAATGATTTAGCTCCTTTAGCAGTTTTCTCCTTGCCAGACTATCTGCAAGCAGATTATGAGTTTTATTAAAGTGTTGATTACTTGCAGTTTCACAACTGTTCAAACTACAGTCAGCACAGCCAAATTCAAATGCTGCTCCATCTATGAATGGCTCTTACTTGCAATGAGGGAGACCTGTTTCTGATTTACTGCTTGTACAAGTGGCCAGAGATGTTGAAACAGTCTTGTTTCTACTGCTGGGATGGATGGGAGTGACATATTAAAAGGAAAGGAATCCCTTTATTCAAAAATTGTCTGGAAGCATGTGGAACTGCTCTGCTAATCCATTGTGTGAGTAATAAATAGGAACCATTGAAAAAATCTTGAAGCACACTTCCAGGAGGAATACTCCCAACTACTTAACACACCAATATCTCTGAAGCTCATTTATCCCCACTAATATTCTTGAAATAAACATTCAAGTGTTCATGAATAAACGTATCCTTTCTGACTGATGTGAATCCATTTGTGGCTATACATTATTCCAAATGAATACTGTAATTCACTCTAATTTATACAAGAAAGGGGAAATTGATGGAGGAAATAATGAGATTTGGGGTAATGTAAGCACATCTCCACAGTCTCATGAAAGACTATTGTAACATCTTCAGGCTGGAAACTGTTTTCTGAAGCTGAGCTGCCCCTGGCTGACACAAGGCTGAGGACATTGTGGTGTTTGTGTCCATCACACAGGGGCTGTTAGTACTTACAGACATAGATGTTGGTGATGAACCAATCTGGTGGCAGCCAAGCTGGGCAGCAGGAGGTGGCATCTCATGGCCATACACTTCTGGTGACACCTTCACATTCCTCTAGGAGCTGTGCATGATACAGATTCTTTTGTGGTGCTCAGAAAGCACCCAGTGCTGAGTCTGGCAGTAGCCTGCTGCTTTCCTGTTCCACGTGAGGTGAAGGGAACCCCACTGAGGCAATATGGCAATGTAAAATCACCTGGTTTCTTCTTCTTACAGACACTGTCACACTAAGAACTCTTTCTTCTGCCTCTCCATCAGATGCTTTGAATAAATCAGATTTTCAAAAGAGTTAAATGCTTTGATTTAGGAATTACAAGAGGATGGAGATATGAAACCATCTCAGAAGTGCCAGCTACTGAACAGCCTAAATCTGACCCTAGGGCTTTCCCCTAAAGTGAAGCTCACTTATTTTTGCTGCCTGAGCTCCATATGTGGCAAGTGACAAAAAAAGACGCTTTCTATCCATCAGGCCCAGAAGCCTGAAAGTGCAAAATATTATAGCCAGAAAGAATTTCTTCCGACCAACAATCACTTTCCTGCGTGGTCGGAAATGCAGTCAGGCTAGGTAAGATAAAAAGGAAGGCAAAGAGTGGATAAGCATCAGTCTAATGATAACAATACAATGTTCTCAGATAATAGAAAGATATGACAGCAAACAGTGAAAGGATGAGCAAGGTAGTTGGGAGAAGGTGCAGTAATATACAGGGGATAATACGTCAGGAAAACATCTGCGAAGACAGAGCTATTTCTGGGCCACATAAAGTCAATAGGCTTCCCTCTAACCAGGATTTTCTTTGGGCATTTCAAAAGCTTTTGTACTTATTTGTAGCAATTTTGAATGTTTTGTCTCCCTTGCTCAATCACAGGAAATCAAGTTGGGAGCAGAAGAGACACACAATTGCCCGGCTTCCGTGCCACAGCATCCCTGTCACATTAACCCTCTTGCCACAAGAAGGGTGTCAGCTGTGGCTCTACGTTTAGATTTCAGCAGGGCTCCAATCTGGGCAGTGCTGTGCAAGGACAGTGCTGGCCAAAAAGCCAGCAGAAGCTGTGAGCTCCACTGGGCAGCTCCAGTAAATTCACAGTTAAGGATTTACTAGAATTGGCTTTTCCCTTTTTCCCATGCATGCTTTGTTCATTCAAGGTATTTCCCTTCAGTTTTTGCATTTGTCTGAAACTCTACCAGGAACTTCAGCTCAGTGAATATTCTGGTGGTACCATGCAAATGTCTATGGGGTGAGGAAGCAATAGACAGGAGAAGATGTAGGAGTTAAAAGGTGTTACTGAAAGTGAAGTGGATCAGTTCCAGCCAGGACCCACTTTGCCAAATGGATCCATCTTTGGGTTTGTGTTGTTCTCCACTGTGGCTGTTTCTGAGTACCTTCAAATGGAGCTTAATAACAAAAGTACAGAAGTGTTTAGGCTGCATGGATTTTTTTTTTGTCTCTTCCAAGGCACAAATCTCTGTTGAGGGTAAGGTTTGTATGTTTTTAATAATGTATTTAATTTTTTTTCTGCTTTTCAGGTACCCAGGCTGTGGTAATAATATGTGTGTCAGGGAGGAATCAGTACATCAAAAATCATTCTTGTACTGGAAAAACATTTTTCTTCCCTTCCAATTTCCATTGTTTTTTTTCCCATCTTCCAATCTCCAATCAACCATTTATAAAAACAACATGGATTTGTAACATGAACTTGTACAAGCTGTGATGGGGCAATGCTAATTTCCCAATTTCCACCATGTAGGGAGAGACAGGGGGGATTGCAATTTCATGCACACGTTACACTGCTAAGGCATAGGCCTGGCAGCTAGACCTGAAAACCACATGGGGAAGGGGCAGGGGAGAAAAGAAGCAGCTGTCAACAGGCTCATGTCCTGCTTTCTCTGCTTTTTATTTTTGGAGTACATTGGGATAGCCTTCGATGTTTGCTCTGCTGACACATGTTGGCTGCCCAGGGTAGCTGTAATAGGCCCCTGTGGGAGGTGTGTAATTGAGATATACAGACACTCTGCATATTAACAGTAAGCACTTGTCCTGCTTTGAAAAAAGGCCAAAATAATCCCTCTTCCCTTGCTCTTTCTTTTCTGCCTGTTGCCTCTGGGCAGCACTGGAAGGCAGCTGGAGGCCGGGGCAGGTGGCACAGAGCTGCTGGGGTGGCACAGTCAGCTGCCCAAAGGGCCAGGGGGCTACTGCAGGGAGCTAAGAGAATGACAAAAGCATCCAGTGGCTGGAATGACAGTTTAGAATCATATGCCAATTAATGCCATACTTACGGGAATTTTACAATTTGATGGAAGAAGACCCCAAATCCTGAAGCTGATTTTCCTTCTCTCTTTTTCACTAGCTTGCTTTTTCTACTGACCAAAGGCACGTGTCATCTTTCCCCATCACACAGTGAAGCCCCTCCTTTTTTATCCACTCACTTCCTAACTTGTTTTTCTTCCCTGCTCCCATCTCATTACTGACACATGAGCTTTGCTTCTAGAGTGGTGTCATAATTTTCCAGAGCTTTGACCCATTTATGCTGTCCAGGTTCCTCACTTTTACAAGTGCTAATTCTTCTGGACAAGAAGACCTCATATTAAAAAGACAATATTGCTGTTGCAAGCTCAGCTGGGAGATGGAGAGGAGCAGCAAATACAGAACAGCTGCATGGAAACAGGGCAGTGAGGAGGAATTTATGCCATAACCAGATGCCTTGGAATCAGCATTTTGAGTTGAAACTTGAAGTTTAGGTGGAGGTTTGGGACAGTTTAGTCAACATCAGCTTATCCATGGTTTTGTCAAAAGCTGGATGTTGCCTTGCCAGTGTCTTTCTCCTATCTAGTACTATTTTAACAATCTTTTCATCCAATAATGTGCTCTAGGGCATCACAGCTTGTCTGGGCTTGTCTTTGCTGAGGATTGGTGTTCTCACATTGGAATTTTTCCAACTGTGGGACCCAGGAGTCTCCCCAGTTCCCTGAGAAGCTGAGTCTGTAAAGGTATATGGACAAGGAGGAAGCCAGCATTGTGTGCCCTAAACAGTCCCCAGTTCTGGATGAGTGGGAAGTCAGGACTGGAGTTACACAGAGCTCAGTGCCCATCCCCATTGCACGAGCACAGTCACTGCTTGCTGTAAAACTCTTCAGCTCTTTGTCCTCCAAATTCTCTTTTTGTCTGCTTTCTAGAGAATTGGCTTCCAGTTTCAATCTGCTTTTGACATTTTCTTCACCACTTCCATGTTCTGTCAAGCAAGACTAGAGTTGTTTTACACACTGTTTTCAATGTCTCAGAGTCCAAGACAAGCTTAAATCTGTAGCTGTATTAAGCTGGTATCTTTGTGGGGTTTTTTGACTGTACCAACCTCCATGCTTCCCTGTGTGTAAGGGCTGGCACCAAACCAAACCTCCTTCCAAACCCACTCTGTGTTTGTATCTGAGCAGTGAGGTCATAATCAGGATCCAGTTCTCAATACCTGTGGAGCTTCTTGAAGAGATTACCCAAAACGCCAGGCAGGGTGAAATCTGTATTCCAGCCTTGCATCTGAATCCCATCTCAAGGGAGAACAAAACAAAGCAAAGCAACATCTTGTTTCTTGTAAAAATCTCTTGCAAGGATTAAAAGCAGTGATGCCTTCCAGGTACCCTAAAACTATTTCTGCTCAGCAATGGTTCTCTGTGCAGCCTTTCATTTAATATCACAGCTCCTGCCTTCCTTACTTCAGCAGCCTGATTCAGAACTGTAATCATCTATGAAATCACAGTGCCTGTTTTTAGCCCACCTTGTGTTTTCCAAGATCTGCCCAGGGTGCTTAAAAACAATCCTGAGTCCTGTGCTCAGCCTCCTCTCCCAGCTCTAATGAGCAGCTGCAGTGACTGTGGGTTCCTCCTGTGGGTGGATGCTCTTGCCTGGTGTGTTCAGAGAACTCTCTGGCTTGGCAGGGCTTTTGCCAGGAATGGAAATGCACAAAGATGAGCAGCTTGGTGAGGTCATTTCTGATTGGGTTCTGCCTGCTGCTACAGCGGCTGCTGCTGCTTTCAACGCAGCCTGACAGAATCCTTTGGCTCCTCTATTCCTTCCTTCTCCTGTAATCTGCAAATTAAAATGGAAAGTGGTGCAAGAGGGTAAGCAAGGACCTTCAAAGAAATTGAGGGAGCTTTGGATGTGTTTGGCTATGCAGAGTACTTTGTCCCCATCCAAGGGGATGAAGGGTGTCCCTTTGCTGTTGGCACTTTGTGCCTGTCATGGTGTTTGATGTTTTTTAAGAGCTACAGAAGCTTCAAGGCAGTGCTGGCTATTTGTTCTGTGGGGCTGCAGGGTCTTCCTGGGCATGTGGCCATGACACAGTAGGGCTGTTTAAATGCAGCCTTGTCTCTTCCCACACACCTAGCATGATACCTTTGCCCAGCTTTGGATCAAACCATTCTTTATATTCACTCTTCTGATGTCTGGAGATGTGTTCTGTCACACTCTTCCCAAGGCTTCTCCTCTTTTTTAAATCCTTGCTTCTGCTTTCTAGATTTCTGAGCACAGCAGCATCTCCCTGGGGTGCTGCTCCTACAGCCCTTGAGCAGACACCCAGGGAGTTCAGGGCAACACCCAGCTTTCACTCACCTTGCCAGAAGTGCACAGCAAAGGCCCTCAAATAGCTTCTTCCAGAGCAATTCTCCTTGGGAGACCAAGAATCAGTTTGTAGCCTTATCCCTCAGGATGCCACAGTGTGTGGGTGATGGGGTCTATTAAAATTTTGCTTTAGCCACAAGGACCTTACTGTGAGACTGGGTACTGTGAATCCACATATCACATCTCAGGGCTGCAACAGCCTTGCTGGAAAGCTCTGTGTGCTGTGTCTGCAGCCACCTGAGTCTCCCTAAGCACCTGCACCAGCTCTCAGAGAGCAGCTGGCTTTCCCTGCTCTCTGGGGTGAAAGCAACTCCTTGACCATAAAGTGGAAAGAACACAAATTTTATTGAGAGACTGAGGCTTCCTTCCAAATGCACTGTCTTTGCTGCTTTGGAGTATTCCTGCTCCTCAAGGGCTCTTGGTGCTCACTGATAGCTACTTACCAACTTCCTTGGACTCTGACAGCTCCCAGCTCAGCCTTAGATAAGCAGCTGCCTCTTCTGGATTCTGGCCCCAGTCTGGGGATTGCCAGAGCAGGTATTCCTCCAGGGTCTTCCCATTCAAATTAAGCCTAAATTTACTTAAGTCTCTCCTGTAGTATTCCTGCTCTTTGCTCTCAGTCTTTACCTCCTTAGAATGCCTGCCAATGTCACCTCATGTTCTGAGCAGTGCTGGCTCTGAGCCATGCTGTAGGCTAGCCTGGCAACCCTTCCAGCAAAGTGGCTTCTTATCCTTCCTTATGGATTATGATGAGCAGCCCCATCTTGCCCAGGCCCATCCCCTGCCTCCCTGTCCACCCCATCACTGTTGGGATAGGACAGAACCTGCCTAAAGGTGTGGCTGTAGAGAGCTGAGACCATCTCATGGTCCCTGCTTCAGGCTGCTTGTTGCTGTCTGAGCCTGTCCTTGCTTCTCACCCCTCTCTCCTCCGTGTGTTCTGGCTTCTTCAGCAACTGATGGGGAGTGACAAGGGGCTACAAAGCTGTCAGTGGCATGAAGAATGTGGGAGGGATCACTCCCTCCCTTGAACACTAAATATCCTCAAGACCATAAAATGGAACTAACAGGAGCCAGGCTCAAAGCCAGCAAGAAAAGGGTGTATTCTTTGTACAACAGGTTGTTTGACAGTGAAGCTCCTTGTTGAGGGATGCTGTGGATGCTGTCAGCAAGGTGGGCTTCAGGATAAGGACACAGCAGAGATATTGCATCCAGCTCAGGATAACCCCAGGGTGAGAATGGCTGGGGCACTCCTAAGGGGACAGTCACCTGTATTTATTCCTTAAACATCCCCTTTTTGCCACTGCTAGAGGATCAGATGTTGGTCTGGGGAAATTGAGCCACCACAGCCATTCCTAGGCATCATCTCAGCACCATGAAATGCTGAAGATACTGCCACTGTTACAGCACATCTTTTAAAGTGTAATTCTGAAAAAGCAACCAGCACTGTAGAAAGGGAGTATAATCAAAGAATAATAGTCTTTCTACTTGCCCTGGAACAGCTTGTCCAAACCTGACTTGCAGAGAGTCCCCAGTTCCAGCTGGTCCCACCATCACCCAGTTTCCAACAGCAGTTTGTGCTCAGGGGCTGTGAGCAGCTGGGGAGCACTGGACTTTGAGCAGTCAAACAGCAGTGAGAAGGCAGTACAGCAATGCAGCATTTCTCCTAGAAAAAGACACATTTGCACGTTAAGACGAAAAAAAAACCCTGTAAGTCTAAATGTAGCAGTGCCATCTGCTGACCTATGCAACAGCAGGAGCACAAGCCTCGACAAGTCAGTACCTAGGGAAGGAGTGTATCCATCCTTCCCTTTGTAGCTAGTGTGCAGAGCCTAATCCTTGCAAAATACCCATGGATTTGGGGTTGTGGCTCCAGGAGCTCTTTCATCAGGGCATAAGAAGGGTCACAACCTCAGCTGGTGGAGAGTCCAGGGCACTCTTGAAAGAGCATGAAATTTATGACAGGCAGTGCTGTGCTCCCCTGAACATGTAGCTGTAGCCCTACATGCTGCAGCACTAAGAAAATCCCTGTCAGCTCTGTGCTCTTAGAAAGTGAAGGGACTAAAATCCTGATACCTGTCCTGAGAGCCTTGTGCTGTTTATTTTAGGGATTGCATTTTCTTTGTGTTTTTCTTTGGATAGACCAAGGTTTTCTTTCTTTGTTGATGTTGAGAGGAAGTGCCAGGAAAATCTGGCTTGTGAGCACAGAGCAGCTTCTGACACTGGCCATCACACATTAAGCAGTTTGGGGTAGAAACACAACCTGCAGCATCCCTCTGCCCATCTTCAAAGGAGGAAGAAAGCCTCCCTTAGGCTGGAGATGGATGAGAAATCTGTCAGCTGGCAGTGAGTGCTGCCATCTGCCATCTCTCCAGTGGCCAGTGGTGTTCCCCAGTTTCTAAGGACCTTGCAAATCCTTTTACTGGTGCAAAACCTGAGCAAGACCGCGGCACTCTCTTCAATTCCATCAGATGAGCAGATCTTTACATGCTACCAGATCTTTCCATGATAATTTCCCCCCTGCTTGAATGATTGCTTTGCTTTGTTTTTCAGAAGATATTCCCTTTTGTGGGCAGAAGTTGAGGTGATAACTCTGAATCAGGGAGAAGGATCTGCCCTCCTGCTCCCAAACTTTGAGTGTTTTATTGCTTTGAGTCATTGTTGTGGATAACAGGAGTGGAGGACAGCTGGCTTACTTCCATTTCTATGGCATGCTCATAATTTTAGGTCCATCAGGAGATGAGAGGCAGGTGCAGATAAAAGTGACACCCGTCAATCATTTGCTCTTATTTTAATGAAACATGCACAGGCTGTCACTGAGTGTATTCCTGCTGTTTTATGGGTTCTTTGCTCGAAGAATCTCTGTGCAGGAGAACTAATGTAACACAGGAGAGAGAACCATGGCTAAGTGTCTTGCTGGAACAATGAAACACCAAACAACTCTGAAAGAAGCACTTTTTGGGGTTTCCCAGGCCAAACCTCTTGTTCTGGGTAAACTCATCATCTCCCACCTAAAGCAGAGGCCAGGACTGGTGTGCAGATATCCTTGTTCTGTCTCTTACTGCAGTGTTAAAGATGGGAAAATTCAGACTAACTTGTGTTCACAGGATCACAGAATTAACTAGGCTGGACTAGATAGGTCCAGCCTCTGAGGTTGTAGCTTCCTGACTTTGGACTTTTCTTGAGCCTCCTGTCACCAACCTCTGCCTTTCCTCAGCCCCAGCACTGGCAGACTGTGTTGTATTCAAGAAGGAAGACAATCCGTGTAAAGCCCTATACCTCTGCTCCCCATTTTCAGCCCTGGGTTGATGTTGACATGACACCCTTTCCTTTCCCCCTGCCCATGGGCACAGTTCTATTTGCCTGAATCCCGAGATGATGGCTTTGTCCTGCTGCCCTTTCCATTAAAAAAACCCATTTGGACAGGTCTTTATGAAAAACCCTTTATAAATTACCCAGAGTTGCCCACAACAGACTGGCCACATCAACGTTCTTCCCTACACTAACCTAGCCATAAAGAAATCTCTGCAGGGTATTCTCTAATCACTCCAATCAGAGACTCCACTAGAGGTGACAAAACTTTGTTCATCTGCTCTCACAGAAGAGGCCCATGACCTCTTCATTAGCCATAGGAATGAATGACTTTTCCTCCTGGGTCTGAGGGCTGCAGACAAGGCAGGAGAGAACTTGCCCCACACACCTCCCCACGGCCCCAGGCTCTGCCCCTGCTGCCTGCTGTGATGGATGCTGATGCTTCCTCTGCTGGAATGGTGGCCCTTCTTCCCAGGAACTGGGAACAGCCCTGCTGGAGCCTCAGCTTTGATTTTCATTGCCTGTCTGGTTCATTACTGATCGGGTAATGACTGACAATAGGCCAATCAGATCTCCAATATCACTATGGCAGCCTCATAATTAATAGTACTGCAAACTAAGCTTATTGTGATTTAATTAGTAATGCTGTAATAATGCTACCGCCTGGGCTTAAGGTTACTAATTTATATAAATAGCTATGCTAATGTTTTGAAGCACCAAGTATTAATTGCATCAGTCTCGGTGTTAGACTTCGGTTGCCTAATGGCATCTGCAAAACTCAACAACTCTTAGTGTTGTGGGGGGAAAAAAATGTTTTTGATCTTTTGCCTGTTGTTTTTAACTAGGCAAGAGACAGCCATGGACTAGACTGGAGGGATTTGGGTAATATGGGCCAGGGAGCAGTATTTGAGATTCAAATCCCTTTTTGCTTGGATCTGTTATTTTCCTTTTTCCTTTCCACCATGAGCATCTCCCCCTCCCTTTCCCTCTCCTCCCTCCTTCCTCTTAAATATATAAATAAATCTGAGCTGCTTGCATCGACAGTTCCAATTTGCCACAATTGGAAGTTGCACACATGAGAGATCTCTGTGCAGCCAGCTCGCATTTTATTTTCAAATCTAGAATTAAAAGGAAAGAAGGGGGAAAAAAATGGGCCATGGGAGCACAAGGAGGATTTGCATACATCAGAGCTCTACACGAGCTAGGGACGAAGCTCTTTCTCTGGGCTTAAATAAACTACTAGAGGGAAAAGGAAACAAGAAAAAAGGAAAATTGAGTGACAAAACATTCTGACCCTTTCTGTGGCTTGATGGAGGCTCATCTGTCTGCAGTGGGACTAGTGACATGTCCTTCAGATGGACTAGCAAAAAATATCTGAGGTAGAGGGAAGACGTGTGGGTTTATCCAAACACAGGCTCCCAGGCCAGCATGATCACCTCCAAAGGTGGTGACTCTTTCCTCCCATTTGCAAAACAAGAGACAGACATCCTGAAAAATCCTGGAACAGGCAGATGAGCAAAATCTACAGCAAATACAACTGCAAAGTAGTCTGTGGTAACTGAAATGAGCCACACTTCTAATCGTGCTCCAGCTATGACTGTACTCTAAGAAGCAGAGTCTGTGATAAATATAACGTGGCTGAATGCAAGAATTTAGATCTTGCATTAGATATTGAATTCATTACCTCTATATGTGTCTATATCCAGAGGCTGTATGTGCCCTTATCTCATCTGTATCCAAAATGCTCTTAATTCCATTGATGCTGACACTTAACTCTTGAAATACTTCTCTTTTTGAAGAGGATCCATGAGCAAGCCAAGCCGTGCAGGAACACCACAAAGATGTGACGATGTTAGGAACAGGACCCCCTTTGGGGAAAATCAGTTTGCATAAGTCACGAAATATAGATTTATTCATTTTTAATGCATTTTTCTTGCTTTTCTCTCCTTGCAAAATTCAGGCCAGCTGGTGGGATTGACAGTAATGACTCCCAGTGAGCTGGACTCTAATCAGCTCAGCTGGAATAGACTGAAGGACTTTTGGAAACCTAAACCACTCCAGCAAAATGGATTTATCTTCTCAATTAGTCAGAGATGCTAGTGGGATCCACCAGGTGCACTACCGAATAGCCCCATGTGGCACAGCCTGTAGAAATCTTCCATTGCTGCAGCCCAGTCATGACTTCTGTCTTCTTCAGAAAAATGTATTCCGAAATGAGGAGGAAAATACACATTTCCAGGTTTTCAGTGTAGTGAGTGATTAGATCTCCTTTTGCTGGTTCCCACTGGTCAGGGTTTGAAACCCCCACCTGTGTGAGCAGGTCGTCAAACGCCTTGGCCAACACAACCAACTCAGCACTTCCTACTGACCTTCATTACACAGATTAGAAAGGAAACTAGCACACCATATGCCAGACATAAAAGTCTCCAGCAACTCTCTTTTCAGCACTACACTCCTGTGTTTGGATCCCAGCCAGAGAGTGCTCTTTGAAACTTATAAATTGCTTTCATCTCCCAGACAAGGTAAAATCAAATTGGTGTAAGCGATGTCGCATTGTTGATGAAGATGCAGACACAGAGTTAACTCTAGCACACATTTAGCACACCAGATGAGAAACATCTTAATAGGCACAGATGATTTTTTTCCCCCTTTTTTTTTTGGTTGGCCTTGGAGAAAAAAAACACCCAAACAAAAAACCACTGAAGTTTCTGAAAGCTTCAGTCACATTTAAGGAAAAGGATCTTTTTTTCAGGAAGAGTCTGTGCCTGAGTTTTGCAGCCTTCCCAGCATGTCCATGAATGGTGAGGTATGAACTGGGACACATGGCAGTTTATAAATGGTGGCGCTATGCAAGTGTCTTAAAGTCCTTTGCTTTTGATGTATTTATGGCCACTAATCTCTGGCTGCAATCCCTGCCCAAGCTCTATTTCAATCCTCTGTCCACACAGGACTCGTTTTATCAGGTTTTCCCATCTGTAGTTGAAAAGATAATTGAGTGTTACAAGTCTGTTGGCTCTGGAATTTAGTCCTTGAATGGAGTGTTCCTCACCCAGAAAGTGGGATGGGTTAGCTGAAAGCAGTTGGACTTGCTTTCCTCATTATTCTTTTAGTAGACTGAATGGCAGTGTTTCCTTCATTCCTGGATTTTGTAGGGTTTACTTTCCCCTGCTTTTTCAGCCCTTTCTGAAGGGCCTAGGGTGTTCCCTGGAGTTCTTCTTTATTCTGCACAGTGATACATCTGTCCCAAAGGACACATGGCAAACCCTCTCTGTCCCTCTGCCCTACCCTCTCCACTTTCTGGACACCCAGAGCTCACTTGAGGTTCAGAAATGTTTCTGTGCAGCATCCATACCTGGCGTGGTCCCAGGTGCTGGCATCATACAAGGTGATCCTGCCCTGCTCAGAGGGCTCCTGTGCAGCCCTCACAGACTGATCCCTTCAGTGGGGAGCTGTGCTCTCTGTGCTCAACATGGCACCAACACTGCAAATCCAGCAAGGACTTGGTACTGCTCAAAATTCCATCTGTCTGTCAAGTCTGATTGAAATTGGCCAACTGGTTCAAAAGTTATTAAAGGAGAACTGACAGACAGAATGATTGCTGAGGAAATCAGGCTGAAAATACTAACTTCTTGAGATAGCAATTTTGTTCTTTGATAATTATCCAGATAAAATACATGCATACTGCTTACCACAGCCTTCCTCCTACCTTTTCACTGCTGCTTTTCCTTCCCTCATGTTGCTGTCTTTCTAGAGGGCTGGAGATATGAAATCACCCCTCTCTTTGCTGAGCTCCAGAAATTCAGTGGGCTTTCATACTGGAGGGAGGGATCTGTGTTTTGTATCTCAAAAAGAGGAAATTACCAGGCTATCCTAGTACAAGTGGTAGGGTATTACAAAGGGTATTTTTTCATCCATTCCCTGTGGGGAAGGGGAATTTGCATCACCAAGTGAAACAGAAGAACAATACCCCTCTCCCCCCACAGCTTACATTTTCACCATGAGATGGGAAAAGACCCAAAGTGCACCTGGCCTTGCTGCTATGGGAAATAACCTCAATTGATGATAAGGGACACATGTCTCCCAGCTGGAGGCAGTTTGTGGTGCAGCATGAGTTTCACCAGGGAGGATGAGGAACTAAGGGGCCAGGTTTCTGTGCCCATTGCATTGATCAGTGTAGTTTGGGGCACAAGGGACCCAGGACAGGAGGAGTCAGGCCATGCATTGCCCTCCTTCCCTGCATCAGCACCAATCTCGTATGTTTTTCAAACATATTTTCCCACCAGAATCATTCTGTGGACAGTGGAGATGGCATCTGTGGGAGAGGATGTGTGGAGGGATTGGTGGGGCAGGAGAACATGGGGACAGCAGGAAGAAAAGGAAGGAGGGTGGGATGGAGAGGGAGCACATGCAGAGAAAGAAATACTGTAAAAAGCAGTAAGTTCTCTTCATATTGGCACAGCAATGTTTGCAGCATGGCTTAGCATGCCTCCTCCTGTTAAATAAATATTGTGACAGTTCTAATCCTAGTGAGCAGGGACGTAACCAGAACTTGGATTTTCACTGAGGGCAAACAGTAATGGGTAAACTTTAAGTATTTCAAATAAGGCTCTAATTTAGATCTACGAAGACAGCACTGTTTGTTAAATAAATATCAAGCTCATCTGGTACCAGGCCAGTTGTTGTGCTTAAGCAAGATATATCTAGCTAGTGGTTATTCAACTGAACAATGGGTGAATAAGCCCATTCAGGATGCAAAATATTTTTTAATTGGCAGAGAGAAAGAGTGAGAGGAGAAAAAAAGGAAGGGAGGAAGAAAAAGAAAAATAAAAAGAAAAAGAAAAAAAAGAAAAAGAAAAAGAGAACAAGAAAGCAGCAAAACAGGAACCTCTTTACCTTTTGTATGTGTCCTCTCCAGAAACTTTGAAAGCTATCAAAGGAGACAGCTCCAGCCTGCCAAGGGAATTGGATATCATTTAATTGCTCTAAAAAGAAAATGACAAATGTTGGTTCATAACTAACAAGCTACAACCATCTTATGAAATGTTAATTGGAATATGTTACACTTCCCATATACCTTTAATGAATTAATGGGGATGCCACTCTCTATTTATAGGCAAGTTAAATTCCTCAGCAGTTCCATTTACCTCTTCTATATATTATTAAACTTCAGATGGCAGTTACATAATCAATATGCTGGTCCTTTCATAAATCTAAATGAAGAAAATCCTGGGGGTCCTCTGTAAAAGCACAGAACAGCTCATACAGAGTTTTCTCTGTGGGACTTTCCAAGCCCTTCCTGAGTGTAATCTCAGTACTTTGGATTTTGAGGTTTGCTGATTTTTTTTTTTTTTTTTAAATAAGAAAAACATATGAAGGGATCTGTTATAGGGAAATGTCTGAAAAAAACCAAACAACCAGATGGCTTGACTCCATAAAAATAAGTAATCACGTGGCATGTTGTATTAATTCCTTGCTGGGTCTGGTTCCATGGGATTTTTTTACTGGTGACAGAGTTGGGCAATTTGTTTCTATGCAGGTTTTATGTTTCTGAGGAGATCTTTGGAGTCATGTTGGGATCCTGCTGGAGTGTAACACTACCTATATTAGACATGTCACCTGAAAAATACAGTGGTGCCTTCAGGATCAAGAAAATGGCTGTCCCAGAAGCTGCAGCACTGTGCACAGTTGCTGGTATAGAGGCAGTGCAAGTGGTAACCTCAGTGACACCTCCCTAAATCAGTGGCACAGTCTGATGGTACCAGTGCCACCAGTTTGCCCAGGGAGTCTGAGAACCTCAGTCCAGCTTGGACCCCTCTCCACAACAGGGAGCATTATGGATCTGTTGTCATCTCCTGGACATGAACCCTGTGTCAGACTCTCTTTTCCTTGCTTTTTCAGTGTGCATGGTGTCATTCATGCATGCATGTGCTATCTGGATACTTGGGACGTGACATAGAGGGTTGATTCCCTACATCTTAAAATAAACCATTATCAAATCTCTCATTTGGAGCTGGAACTGAAAAAAGGACAATTGGGGCATGGCCTAGAATTTCCCAAAATTGTTTGTATCCTGGCTTTTCGTTTAATAAGTTAAAAAGAAGCCCAGGTTTTTGTTTCGAATGCATTATGTTATAGTTAATTTTATTTTTGTTTTACCTCTGTCAACAAAGCTTAGTAAAAATGATCCCAGTTGCCTGCTGGAAATGACAGGAAGGGAAAGGGGTGTGGGAACACACAAAGATATGGACATAATGGTGCTGAGTGAGAAATTTCATCTTTCACTGTGGGGAGAGGGGAGGAGGGGAAGCAGAGGATGTGCCTGTTTTCACTATGCAAACACATAACTCATTTTGGTGAGAGGAAAATGAAACATTTCCCCCAAGTTTGGATTGTGCTGGAAGTACACATCACACTTCCCTAGAAATGGGTGCACTGATGTGTTTGACAGACACACATAGACAGTCTTTTGATAATCATTTAGTGTACTAGACCTTGCATTAAAATCCTGGCAGAGGTCACAGGCAAAAATGAATTTGCTCAACTTGCCATAGTCATAAGTCCATGCCAATTCTGGCTGTGAGTACAAGTGAAAATGAATCTACATTTGTCCTGCTCATCATTTCTCCATACCAGCAAACTGCTGAGACATTTGGAGCAATTTATTGTGATTGGTATCCATTGCTTCAAAACCACTCAGGGGAGAAGCAGCAAGGGATATTGTGGATCATGGTTCTGAGTGATTCTGGTCCTGAGTGGGCTGAGATACCTACATATGTTCTTGAAGTAGGACACAGCCACAAGAGACTC
The DNA here is from genome assembly GCA_030060385.1 of Muscicapa striata striata. Lineage (NCBI taxonomy): Eukaryota > Metazoa > Chordata > Aves > Passeriformes > Muscicapidae > Muscicapa > Muscicapa striata. The sequence goes on along the minus strand of JAREIS010000024.1, from coordinate 1,243,588 downwards.
CATAAAAAGGCAAGCTGGTCAAAGCAGGGTGGGGATTTAGAAAGAATGATGCCAAAAGAACAAAACAGTGTTGCAGAAGATGCCAGGTGTATGAGAGAGCTCTGCTTTGGTCAGCACCTTGGGGGAAAAGCATTTGCAGCATCTGGCTTTGCTGTGCATGTTCTGGGGTTGCACATTCTCTGATTTTAATGAGCCTCTTACCTAGTACTGCACATCACCTGATGTCACCTGAATCTGTCAGGAGTGGCACTGGATTTTGTGCAAGCAGAGCACTGAGGCAGCACATCCATGGTGAAGCACAGTCCAGAATCATATGGCCTGGCTGCAGGATGCCCTTTTGCAAATGGCAGAGGAAATCAGCCCTCGCAAACAGCCCCTTCCAAGCCTGCTGTTCACTTGGCTCCAGCGTTTGCTATTGCTTGGCTGTAGATTACAGGTTCAGCAGCATGCTAAACAGCCAACATTATGTTTCTGCCAAGGAACAAGGCTCCCGACTACTGAAAACTCCCAGGGGCCCACTGGAGCTGTTGCTAAGCACAAGGGAAACCTGGTTAGCAAAGTCAACTCCATGCTTTTCCGAGTGTGCCTCAAATTTTCTGCTCCAGCAGTCCCTCAGCTTTTGGACACCAGCCTTGCAGTGCAGAAGGCACTTCCTAACAGGCACAAGGATGCCAGGCCAAGTCTATCTCAGCAAACAATGGCCTTTATGAAGTGCTGCTGCTTCTGGATGCTGTTGGAGCACGTCTCTGTGAGGATTTTAAGAAACTGGGTCAAAGTTTCTCCTTTTCCCCTGTCAACTAGTTGGAGACACAGGGAAATACTGGACAATGGAAGCTCATCTGATGCCTGGTCTGAATCAGCCCCTGCTGACTGAAGAACCCAGGGTATGTTGTATTCAAGGTCTCCTCCTCCCCTTCTCCCAGACCACACAAGAACAGGTTGGGGAAAGACATCCTAGACAAAAAAGACTGGGATCTGTGCTGATGTTCTTCATGACTTGCAATATCACACAGTGCAGAAGAGGCATCAGAGGCAGCCTCTGAAGGGATAACTGTGCATAAACCTGTCAGGAAAATTAAAGGGCTGTAGACCCCTGCACCAATATATAAGCCATGGTGGTTATATTATGGAAAGCCCTAAATAACAGCATTCTTTTTAGCTACTTTCTTTTCTGAGCTGCATCTGGCCCTGTTTTATTTGAACCATTATATATAGATGTGTTGTTTAAGGAGCAGGATTTATGGCAGAAAACTGCCAGTGTTTTGAGCCTTGCTTTCCAGGCAATGTTCTGGTTTCCTTAATCACTGAGTGCTGATCTGACTGTCCATAAAAGAGAGGGTTTGGGATTTTTTTCTGGTTTAGCTTTGCTGCTAAAAAGCCAACAAAAAATGTGTTCAGGCTACAATCCAAGGCCATTTCTCAGACAGAAATACACAGTGAATTACAGAATCCCTTGGGTGTCTTTGGTGACATCTCCAGAAGATTTGAAATCCTTAGAGAGCAGCAGAATCATGATCATCATTAATTAAAGCTCATTGGAACAAAGTCTTGATTTTCTAGAGCAGTCTTGAAAATTTTCCAGATAAATGTGACCAGGAGTAATTTCAACTTCATTCTCATGCAAACTCAACTGGAAATGATTACAGCCAAATAATAGCGTTAAAGTGGAAGGAAATTACTGCATTGATTGCTTGACCTGAAGAACAATGATGGTCCTCGTCTATTACAACTGATTTTCCATAACATCAGTGTTACACAGAAAAGTTCAGATTAAATTCAGGAAGCTGGAAGCAAGACTGAGATTAGCACAGTGCCATGGTGTGAGGGCTCCAGTCCCTTCATGCAAGAACAATCCATGTGAGCAAGGGTGGCCATGTCTTTGCAAGAAGCAGAAATGTTATCTGCCTTCCCCCAAACGAGTGTCTGTGTGTGTGTGAGCTCAACAGATACAATCTTAGGCCACTTGCCAGGACAGGAGGGAGGACAAGGTCCCCTGCAAGGAAGACAACCATCAACTGTGAAAGATGCTGCAGAAAAGAATCAAAATCTTCTGTCCCTCCAGAACAAGAGCATTAATTAGTTCAAGTTTTGCTCCTGGAAGAGAGGCATTTTAGAAGGAATTTCTCTACATAGGAACAGCTCTGTGCAAGGTCTTGGTTTGTATTTTCCTGTGACTTACATGTAATTAGATGTAATCCCCTGTGAGATGTCCCATGGTGTTATTCCTAGATTAGTCCACATTCAGGTAAATGTGCCCCAAATGGAATGGGTCTAAAGAAATTTAGGAGCAAGAGAATTCAACTCCAAACTGAAATGTAAATATTGCTACTTCCTGCCCCATATTGTGCAGAGAGTACTGATAATTCAAACACCCCATGTCCCAACAGGTGGCACAGAGATACACAACTTCAGTCCTTGCCCCTCTACCCCCAATACTGGAATTGCTTTCCCCTCCTGTCTCCTCAGAGAAAATTGTGTAAAAGGCCAGTTTTAGCCTCATAACTATTTAAAAATCACTACTAAGCAACAGCACTGCTCATTTGTATTAATGAAGGGTAGGGGAGTGTTGGTCATATCCCAAAGTCTAAGCAGAACTGCTTGGTGCCCTGAAGGGAAACAAATTGTTGATTAAAATCCAGTTCCTGTTTGGCAGGCAGGAACTACAAACACGATGATAAGGACAACTCCTGGGTGACAGTCTCAGCCAAGGAAAGATTACTCCAAATAAGACTTTTCATTCCTGTTAGAAACATTGGCATACCAGTGGCTTTGCCATGTATATTGAATGTTAGATTTTTAGCCTCAGAAGTCCTGCCCCATAGTGAACTCAAGCTGGGCTTATTGGGTGGCCAACTCCCCAGTTTAATCTTACAGTGTAGAGGTCTTTCTCTGCTTGGAATCTCCTCTCCAATTCATCATCTATAATGTTCCTTATCTAATGAGGAGCTGGAGGATAACTATGCTGAAGGAGTCCATCAGTGCCAGGCTGTCTGAGCGTGTCTGCTGCAGATGTCCCACTGGAGCATGCCCTGTCAGGGAATTAGCCTCCAGCTTGCCCACTGCACCCACAAGCATGGGTTGACCACAGCTAGCCCCAAACTGCAGTGCAGCACCAAATGCCCTGTGGGACAGCCCTTTGCTGTGCCCCATAGCTCCTGTCCCCCATGGGCTGTGGCTCTGCAGAGAGAACACCCTCTGACTACAGGCTTGTGCATCAGCTGGGGGTCTGCAGGGAGATGCTTTGAATCAGAAGGTGTTCAAGGAGCAATAAGGCATGCAGGTTTCCAGTCCCTGCTCGGGAGGGCAGTGGGGGCAGCAGTTTCTGTGGTGCCCAGAATCTGTTTGTGATGTGCTGCCTTGCTCTGTACTTGCTCTTGCCTTGCAGCAAATAAAGGGTGGGCACTCAGAGCTGCGCTGGCACACGGGGCTGGTAGAAATCATTAATAACAAGCTCATGAACTTTGGGTAAATAATTTTTGCTGCTACCATGGGTTTCCTTGCTCCCTTTGCTAAGCCCTTGTCTGTGGAGCTGAGTGCACCAGCAGATTGCAGGGGTGGGTCCTGGCAGCTGGCGAGATTCGGATCTGCCGTGCCAACTGCACGCCCCGAGTCCCCACGTGCCACCAGCCACCTCCTTCCTGCTGTCTGTGCTGCTGACCCGTGCTCAGGCTGTTGTTTGTGTCCTCAGTGCACAGCTGGTGGGCTCTGAGCAGAGGGGTGGGAGGGGAGGATGGAAGGGGCAGTGCAGCTGCAGAGCAGGCAGTCCATCACTCCTCCAGAATGCACTGCCTGAGTGAAAACAGGGAAATTAAATAGACATGCAGCGTGGAGAGCTGCTCCTTTTTGTCTGGGCACTGTCTCACAGGAAGCATCTTCTCCTCAGTCTCTCCTGGGAAGCTCATAGCACAAATCCTGCAGCCCAGAAGTTTTATTCTTCAGCCATGCAAGTGTGACAAGGCCACATGTGTTGGAATGAATGCAACTGGATTTCAGGTCCCTAAGGACAAATTGTGCAACTTCAAGAACTGACTGGAGATTTTGTCAGGCGAATGCAACACATGGTGAGTGGGGATGTTCTGGATTTGCAACAGAAGGTTGACTGACCCATGTCCATGCCTCTCTCATCCTCCTCCTTGAGAAGGCTTGCATGAAGGTGCAGCAGAATGGTACTTGCATCCAAATGTGGGTACCAAGGATCCTCTCTCATGCTGGGACTTCTTCAGCTTTTGGAAAATGAAGTTTTTGTTTCTACAGATAAAATAAATATCAGGAGACTTCATTGACCAGTAACACACCATGAATTACAAGACAGCTGTATCCTCAGGGTAGCCCATAAGCTGAAATATGCTTCCATAAAATGCTCATCCTTTACAATTAAAGCACAAAATAGTACAAGCCAAATGACTATCTACAAGCAATTTGTGAACACATATGCACAAATGCTTAATGATTTATTACTGAAACAACTGAAAAACAGAAGAAGCAAGCAAGACCCCCAGAAAAAGCCAAAATCAACACTTTTTGTTCAGTTTTAAGTTTTCTTGACAGCATGATTTCCCCTTTATAGCACTCTCCCTCTTCTGTGCTGAGCTGCCAGGAATGCAGGCTAATCCTTTTGTGCCACCACCTCTATCTCTCAGAGATTCTGTAAAGCTGCTGCATTTGTGTGGGCTCCTGAACTACTGGTCACAAAACTTGGGGAAAAAAACTGGGGCTGGAGGAACAACACATTGGGCACTTGAGTGGCTGCTGGATGCTACACCAGAGCACATAAATAGCAATTGTTGAGTCAACTACATTCTTCAAACCCATAAAACCAGAAGTGCTCTCAGTGTCATCTCATGGGTGAGAACTTCAGTGTGGAATGTAACCAAAATTTCAGAAATTTCAGCCCTTACCTGCAGCAGCACTTGGGAAGAAAGAAACCACTGGGAGACAAAGAGAAGCAAGAGAGGATGAATAGGCAGAAGGGTAGAAGTGGAAGGGAGGCAGCCTGGGACTTGCTTAATGGGACTGATCACTGATAATACAGAACACTGGCTGTGAGAGGCTGCCAGCTGACAGTCACACAATTCTGTAGTCACTGTTCATGAGGCAGCTGACAAACATCCCACCAGCCCTGGGGCTGAGTCCCTGCAGACACCAAGGAGCAGCTGTACCACCACACCTGAACTCTGTGCAACTGCTGCACAGGAAAACACCACCCATCCCTCCAAGGTCCTGCCCTGCTTTGCTAATGTGTTGGCACACCCAGGTCTTGTCTACTTTGAGCCATTTTTCCATGGAAAGGCTTTGGGCAGGAGACCTTTGGAAAAAGAAAGCAGAAGCCTGTGAATATTGTCCATCATCTGCATCCTTATGCAATGGTTGCTTGCAATGATGGGTAACAGAGGTCTCTCCTCCACTTGTCACCCCAGGCAGGCAGGAGATTGATGGCTGTGTTTGAGTTTGCTGTTTCTGCCCTATTCCCCCCACACCTCAGTTACTCTCCTTATTTTTGTACTAAAATGTTGGCAAATCCATAAATATCTCCTGTCAGCAGGAAGCTGTGTCCATTTGGTTCTGTCTGCAGACTCTGCTCTCCCCTCCTCATCCCCTGCCAGGAGTTGCTTTCCTGGGTCCTGGGGGAGGAGCTGGGAGTCACAACTCATAAATTTCCATCATGTCAAGCAAATGCTTTCACATCACTCAAAAAGCAAATCTCCTTCCCCAAAATATATGGATGTAAGGAGTGGGTAAGACAACGGGGACAGTGATAAATCATTGTGCATTGGAAATCAGGCTGGGGGATTTGGAAACTCTGGATTGGTTCCTTAAGGAGGCAACACAGAGAAGTTCATGCACAAGGGAACAGCAACATCCTTCTGCCTTTTCCACTCTCAACAGCCAAAATCTTTACTGAAAATGTATGTGTGGCCAGTGAGAAGAGTGATGGCATAAAATACAGGATTCAGTGGGAGGTGAGGAATGAGAGGTTTGGAAGGGACATGGCTTTGGAGAGACACAGAGGGTCTTGATGGAGAGCTGGCAGGAACATCTGCTTCTCATGTGCCAAGTTTAGCACACGGACTAGTGAGTGTATAACCATCACTGTCACGAGTCATTGAGGGGTTTACAGTTTTGAAAAAAGCTCTGCCCATCACCATCAGTACTACAGCTCCCAGATTTGATCATATCTTTCTCATCATCTTTATTACTGCTTCTTGCACTCCTGCTCTTATTTCTTCACCTCCAGCCCTTTTTTTCTTAGCTAGAGGAGCTGATGGCAGTGTTAGAAATACAACTGTTTTATCATGGTGTGGGGAGACACCAGCCAGACGAGTAGGTCTGACCTGACACCCTGACATTGTGCAGGAAAGCTATGGGAAACCCAGTCCCTCAGAGGGAGGAAAGGAGTGGTCTGCCAACTTTGGAGAAGCAGAATGACCATCTGGGCTTGGTAGTTGGGAGCAATGAGAACTGGGAGCTCTGTAAACCTCAACCATGTCTAGTTATTTTTGACGAGAGGGAATAAAAGACTTATAAGGTGGGCTGGGCATTCTCTGTGAAGAGGACTTGAATCCACTTCCATTTTTCTTTCTCCCTCCTTTTCTATTGCAGCACTTAAAAGAGGACCCTGGATAGAAAACTGTGTGTTACAAAGCAACCTCATGTATTGCCTAAAGCAATCATCCAGCAGCTTCCCTTTGTGTGGAGAAAAGTGGGCTTTTTCTTTTTCTCCCACGTGTAATCATCCCTTTCAGTGCTTTCTCTTCCATTTTGAGCTATCCCCTTTCTTGCCTCGCAAAGCAGCAGAAGCCACGAGTAAGGGAGAGGGAAGGGTGAAAGTCCTGTGTTTCCATTTGGGAGCAGGAGAGTGGGGAGGCAGGGCTGGCATTCTCCACTTCATGGTGCTTTACACTGAAGGAGTTAAGGCCCATCCTTAAGTACCTTTTCACTTTAGCAGGAAAAACAATCTTGGGAATAACCCTCTTATAATTCCCTATTCCCAGCAGCTCCTCCTTCTCACAGTCTGACTCTGGCTTTGCTCCTTGCAGAGCTGCAGCTTCTCTTGAAGTTTGTCCTGTGGGTGTACTCTGAGGCTGGAACCAGGATTTAAAGCCCCCACAGTCTTAAGCACAGAACAGGTAGAGCAAAGAAAAGTGCCTGTGCCCCAGGGATTTTAGCACTTGGAGCTGAATTATGGCTGGCAGTGACTCCAGCTGCCCTACCAGCACTACCCCATGAGAAACCATTCTCCATCATTCAGGTGCTGGAAGATGATGCCTGGCATGAGTGAAAGGAGAACAGTGTTTTTTTCTCCCAAGAAGCCCTTGTATACCTCAACCCTTCAGCAAAGTTGGATGGTGGACATGCTTCCTTTCCTCAGGAATTACCCTGCTGCTGTCACCTCTCTCCTTGGGATTTCCAGACTTGCTCAGCCCACCCCCCAAGGCCACCAGCAATCCCAGGGGCTTCTTTTGTCATGTGCAGGGGTCACACATTCCCAGAGAAACCTTTTGTTGCACGTGTGATCTTGCACATGGGCACTAACAAAGTGAATGTGAGCAGGAGTTTTTTGAGACTTCAGAAAAATAAACCCAGATGGCATTAGATAAACTGTTTGGGGAGGTTAAGCATGACTTATCTGCACTCCCTACAGTGAGCAGTGGGAGGATCCAAAACAAAGCCCAGGAATCCTGCTCCCTCTTCATGTCTCTCATTTTACTAGTAGCATTTCTGCCTTGTTTGTGAATGTGTTTCCTCAGCCCACCATGGGGAAGTCAGAAAGAAATAAATTTGTTATGTTAAGAGTCCCTTTGTCTTGAGCAGGAGATTAGAGACAGGAGCATCCCTGAACAGCATGTATTCTATTTCCTTGTCTGCTTTTGAGGGGGGACTAGGGGGTGGGGAGCTGAGAGGAGGAGATGAGAGAATTGTTCTGTTTTTCAAGCAAGCTTGGGGGCTGTGGTGAAAAAAGGACTACTCCCTCCTTCATTGAGAAATTTGGTCATGGAGGGCTGACTGCCCTTGTTTCCTAAACATATATGGTGCCCTCAGGGAGTGTCTGGTTTTGATTAGATAGAGTCTTGTGGAGGTTCTTGATTTGGGACTACATGACTGTGAAAGCAAAGTGTGTGACTCCCTCCCTCCCTCCCCTGTGAACCGTGAATGAATAGCACCTCTGCCCAGGCAGGAAAGAAGGGCCCTCAGGCCAGCTGGGAACGTGCATTTATTATAAAGCAATGAAGTAGCAAAGATGCCAGGAGACAGAAAGGATTTCTCTGTTTTGCTTTGTTTTTTCAATCCTGCCACTCAGCCCTTAAAATGGAAGAATATTGCAAGTCCATGGAAGCCTCCCAGAGCAGCAGGTTCTCTAGGAGGAGATGCTTTCTGGAGAGATTCTGTGCATGAGGGTTCAGTTTGGGACTGCAGGAGACTGCTGGGTCCTAGGGAAGGAAACCTGCTCAGCTCAGATGCAGGGGGAGACTGCTCTGAGACTGGGGGTCCTGCAAACAGCACCAGGGAAACCCTCCCAGCAGGGATTCCAGCCTCCAGCCACTCACAGAACTCAAAAAGCCTGCCAGAGCATCTCCCAAGAGTGGTCATTGGAAACTCTGCTTGGGACTGGAGAAAATCAAGCTCTGCTTTTCCCCTGCCTTGCACCAAGAGCCGAGGTTGTGCAGCTGGGAAGATTTTGCAGGATCCCTCGCCTTTGCAGCCCGTGCAGCTTAGGTGATGAGTAAACACTTGTTTTTACTGGGAATAGAAAGCAAACACAACTGAGAAACAAGCAGGAATTTGCATGTGCAGTTCGATGCCATATTTAACAAGGTCATGTTATTAATTAAGATGGTGTTTCAGTAGTGCCTTAGCTATGTGTTCATAAACAAGCCTTGGTTTGTTGACCCAGAGATACTGTTTCAACACTGCCCCCTTTTATTCAAGGAATTCCAGCCTGTAAGGAAGATGGGGGAATGAAGGACAAGGAAGGGTGCTTTCCTATACACAGACACATTCACCCTTCTTTCTTTCCTTCTGTGGGAAGCAAAGATTTCCTCTGTGTGGTTTCATATCTGTGTATGTTCCTACGAGATTCATTCACCTTGAGGAGTTTTTGCACAAAGCAGCACTGACACTCATTAGCTGAGTGCGTGAGTCAAGGAGTTATTTCTCCAGGGATACCCTGAGGGAGGACAGGCTCTCTCTAAAGTGAAGTTCTGCTCTTTTTGAGGATTTTTGCAGGTGCCAGTTAAACACCTGAAGGTCTGGTTTGACTCCTGCACAGAGACTGCACAATAGACACTACAGCTGAAGCATTGTTAATTCATCAACAGGGGAAGAATCTAATTGTTTGTTGTTCTGGTGACTGTCATGATGACTATGCAAACACATTTTCCCCTCCCTCTCGCCAGGTTCTGTGCCCTTTGATCGTCCCTAAGGACTTTTCTGATTTAAGTTCAGCTGCTATTCATTTGCATGAGTCACCTCACAGGATGACAAGGTGAGAGAAAAGGAGTGAGAGCACAATCTGTCAGGCAGAAACAGAGGCCTCAGCCCTCTGAGCAGGGATTGTTTCTGAACCACTCACCAAGCAAGACCCTTCCTGGGAGATCTACTGCAGCTGAGATGCTGCCCAGTAATTTCCCTTGACGTGTCTCAGCCTGCTGCAAGATGCATGAGGGCTCAGTGGCTCTCCCAGGTTCTGCTGCCAGACTCAGAGGTTTTCCCAGTGAACTCTGCAAACCTGGGGGACCAAGTCCTCCCTGCTTTTCCCAGAAGGAAAAGGAGGCACCAAATGAGCTGAGCACTCAGCAGACACAGAATGAGCACAAGGGTGTTGTTCTCAGCCCGGTGTGTGAATTATGGGAATCCTTTTCCATGGGAAATTCTGGATACTTATAGTTTGTGTAGGTTCAGGGAGGAAACAAGCATTCTCACTGGAGAGGAATCCCCCTGTGTTACTAACTAGGAAGACATTACATCTCTGGCTCAATACAGCCCTGAATCATGAAGGGATGGAGGATGGAAATTACTTGGATATGTATTGTTGTATCCCTGCCCAACTTTTTATTTATCTCTACATTCTCCTTGAAGGTTGAGAGAGGTGAACAAGTCCAGCACCACAGCAAAATGCTCAGTATTGTCAGAATTGAGTTCAAAACTGAAAATGCCTCAAGCCTGGGTGGGTTAGTTAGCCATGGGAATCTTTTGATTCATGAAATCTGAGTTTTGAGAGTTATGAATGGACAGAAGAGGTATTTGCAAATACCCAGGGCCTTTATGTGATAAATATTACCTCAAATTACTTGGCCAGATTAAAGAAGACGTAGATAGATAGCTGATATTACCCCTGAATGTAGCAGGCAGAGCTGGAATCATTAAAACAAATGTCCTCCCAAGATTCCAGCTTTATTTATTATTATCATTATCAGTATTATTATGGGATCTAAATGTATCCTGGGCTCCAGGGCACCTCAGAGAATGATAACCCTGGCAAAATGGCCATCCATACTCCTGGCTGGAAGCAGATAGGGCAGAGAGGAGTTGCACTGAGCAGAGAGCTGGCTGTGATGGACCCCCAGGTGCCAGTGCTAAAATAAGCACTGCTGTCCCCAGGTGGGGGTGAGGCACAGGTTGGACCTGCCAGACACAACTCAATGGGAGCTGCAGTGTCCTCCCCTTCAGAGGGGTGTCCTGGTGTCCTGGGGTTTGTACCAGAACCTGCAGCCTCTTACAGAAAAGAAGAGGTGAGAGCTGTGCAGCCTTTGGTGCCTTGGGGTACACGTGCCTGGGCTAAAAGTCATCTCAAATTAAGGATATGCCCTCTTCTGTGGGGTGTCCTCTCCTGTCAGAGCATAATGCAAAATAAAAGGGAAAAGGGTAGTATGGGGAGTCTCACAACTTCCATCTGTGTTTTCTGCAACAAAGACTGAGGCAGGTGTTACAGGAAAAGACGCTTTCCAATTTAGTTATAATAATGTTGTGTCAATCACTGAAATGCTAAGCTGTGTGTAATGATTTCCATATGAAAAACGTATTTTTATAATGTATACTTGTGTACCTACTTGTTAATATGCATTTCTATTGATCTATATATATAATTATGTTAGTATAAAACCCTGAAACATATGTCTGCAATCTTATTAAAATAACGAAACAGAGTCAGCAATTGAGCTAATTCAACCTGAAACCTGTGAGAGGGAAAGAAGTTTCCCCCTTGCCCCAGTCCCTTTAATTGTGTTTAAAAGATTAAAAATTTCCCAAACTACTAAAAGCTAAGTAGAAAAATGTAGCAAAATGGGAAGAATTGTTTTACAGCAGAATATTTGTTCACTCTTTTCCAGTAAGCATTGGCTGATATTAAAGCACATCTGATGGTATCTGAAAATTTCTGCAAAGATTTCTCCTTAATCCCTGAGCTTCTTCTGGATTGTCTGTCTTCTACAGTGCTCCTGCTTTATTAATAAGTCTGTCACAATTACAGAGCTGGCTGCAGATTTCCCCAGGGTCTTTCTGAGCAGATCTCTCCCAGCAAACCCCGGGTGTTTCTCTCTCTCCCCGAGGTGCCACTACCTGGTTCTCAGGCTCTCACTCCTACAGTGCATTCTAATTTCATCACGCTTGCCCATTCACAGTTTGTTTTAGCATAGGAGTGAGCCATTGAATGAGAAGAAAAGGAGGTGGAATGAATAAGAAATTTTAAATGTGTGTTGAGTCTAGACTGTGGCCATTTCCACCAGTTACTTGGTTGTGCTGAGCTACTCTTGAGGTGCTGTCCTTGGGGCTGGTCTGTCTTTCTTGGACATTATTTCGCCTCACCCTCCCTTTGATGCTCTTTTAGGACAGTCACCAGCTCTGGCTGTAGCTGCTGGACCAGGCATTTGGCCAGCTGAGCAGGGCTGGGTGTAGACATCAAAAGGACTGGCTCCTTCATCATTTGTCCAGCACCTGCAGAGACTTTCTGATTCATGGCTTGCTCCCTGGGTGAAATTCCAAACAGCCCTTACTGAGCTAATGTAGTGTGTGCATATAACCAATATTACATACACAGACAAGTTACACACCTCACAAATCCTCTCCCTGCAGGAATTCTGTGGAGTGAAAAGTTTCAGTGAGCTCCAGGAGGAATTTCTATTGAACGCTGAGTTTCTCCAGCAGGTATTTCAAGGAAAATTAATGGGAGTTTTGCCTTTATAGCCACTGGTCTTTCTTGGAGGTGCCTGTGAGTTTATTACTAATTTAAATGTTGTTCTCCTGGCTTGCTAGAGAGTTAAATATTGAACACCTCTCCTATGCTCTCCAATGCTCCACCTATGCCTTCAGGTCATCAAAGAATTTCCTTCATAAGGGACTGTAATTACACATTTTTCAAGTATTTACAACAGATTTAAAATTATTTCAAGGCTTGATCCAAGATAGCCATTAACACAATGGGCTTTGAATTAATGCCTTTCTGATGAAGGTGCAGAATTGGCTGTTCCTGTTCTTTGTAACCAGAAGGAGCAATTAGGAATCCTCCTGTTGCACTACATCTTTCCTTACTGCTGGTTGCCTGCTTGTAGCCATTACCCAGAGAAAAGCAAAGATGGAAACAGCTAAATAGGAGCCTTCTTTAACTTTATTTTTTATCTTGATTCATCTTAGCCTTTATAAATTTCACAAGTGCTTTTTATTAAAATAAGAAGGCTAATGAAAGATGTCTGAGTGGGTCAATTAACCCTGAGCCTGGGCAGGTCATTAGAAACAATGGAAGATTGTACAGGCAGTCACACCTGATGAGCATGGACACTGGCCAAATGAATCAGATAAAGAGATTGATCATTTTAAAACAAATATAATTTGCTTGATTTGTTTTCTTCTCCCACTCTAATAGCAAAATTGCTTTGAAGACAAATAGTGGACCCTGTTCATGATCTCACATTTACAATAGTCATTGTCTTATAATCCTCAGGCTGCACTGTGTGCTATCAGTGTGTGTTCAAATAGCATGAGACAACTACATTAGTCTGGGCTGATATTTCAGGGAAAACTCTGCTCACGTCGAGTGCAGTTAGAGGTATCAATTGTGCCTTGCACTTCTGAGTTATTAATTTGACTGGCTATGTTCCTCTTCTAATTTAGACCACCATGCTGCCTGCTCTAGGCTGCAAGGTCTTCCCTATGGGTCCTCTCACTACCCAGAGTCTCAGCAGGATTACAGACTCCTTTCTCTACACCTGTCCTTTTTGATCTCTTTAACCACAGGAGGAAGCTTCTCTGTATTAGAGTTCAGTTTGCAGCTGCCAGCAAATCCCACAGCAATTAAGCCCACTGCAAAGCTTGCTGAGTCCCTCTCCAAGTGCCAGATGGGTCCCTTCTACCCACTGCCTGCCCTATTACCATGAAGGCACTCCAACACTAAAAAAGGACTCCCTAATAAAAGTTCTGCCTCTACAGGGGCTTCCCTCCCTAGAGAGAGGAACCTGTGGCAGATGCTAGTGCTGGCATGGAAGGTGCTGGTGGAAGAAGATGAGGAGGACCAGGGGGTTGTGCAGAGGTTTTCTTGAGGTATTCTAAACACAGGCATGCTAACCTATGCCCCTGTGAGCCTGTGGGCACCCCAGGCCTGCCCAGACCCCTCCCCAAATCAGCCTGGCATGCCTTGGGGCACATTCAGATCTGCTGCCCTACATGCTGCCAGCAAGATACTCTGCCGAACAGGATGCTGGTGGGGGCAAAATGCACTCTGCTTTCAGCCTTTGTAAAGGCTGCTCTTTCAGAGTGCCCACAGGAACCCTGGTGAATAGAGTAGATATGACAACAGAAAAATTTAGGGATGCAAGTCTGAAACAACAGTTTCTTCCTTTAATCTACCTTTGATGGCTTACCAAGGGAAAGCAAAGAGCCTATCAAGGACATACAGCCAGCCTCTCTCTCTCTCTCTCTCTCACTGTCAGATTTGTTGCCTCATTTGGGCTTTAGAAACAAATGATTTTTTTTTTTTTTCCTAAATGGATTAAGCTGTGTGGGGATGGATGATGGATTCAGCAGATACAGGGTAGGGTACGAACATGCTCTATTGCTTCCCTGTGGGACACCTGTACTCATGAATCTGCAGACATTGACCCAATTACTCAGCCAGCACCTGGATACAAACTCCCTGTGACCACGTCTCCAACTTGCTGTATTCACTGTATTTTGTTCAGGGGCTTTTGCATTTCAGTGCCTTTTTATGCTAAGCTGGCATATGTAAGTGAACTCCATTTTCTGAGCAATTCGCTTCATCCTTTGAGATGTCCTTGTTTTTTCTTTTAGTCATTTGAAGCAGGTCCCCTCCTCTCCCTCCTCCTCCTCCCCACATCTCCCAGGATGACCTGGTAATTTAAATGAAAAGAGATTGCAGCAACATTCTCTTTGTCACTGTAAACTCAGGAAGGCTTTGTCCCTTCGTTGAGGACAAAAATTCAGGGCAAAAAGCTTTATTTACTCATTCTGTCCTCCTCTCTCACCACAGGCTTCTCCCTCAGTGCCCTGATGTTTTCTCCAGCCTAGGTTTAAATTTCCTTTCTCCTGCTTTCTGTGGAGAGACATCTCCACTCTCACAGAATTGTTGTGTAGTGTTTTCAGATAGTCAGGCTAAATTTTCCTCTGAGTTAGTATCCATAGCCTTAAATCAGACTTCTCATTAATTTTCTCTGTGAAATTATACTCATTGTTTAAATTTGATGAAGCTTTTTCACATTCAACCCCCTTGATGAGGTAAACGTGGAGCACAGGGTAACAATCACTTATGGTGGGAGCAAAAGGATTTAGCCCAAGCTCTACAAAGGTATTTATGGTGCTATCTTCTATTTAGATGGCTAATTTGCTATAGATTTTTACTTCTTAATTAGAAATTGAGAGTGCTAATAGCTTTCTGCCTCTAATCTTAAATGTCTGTCCTAGCCACTAGGTACATTTGCAGAATTACAAGCTTGTGGCACAGGAAAAGGACAAGACACAGAAACTCCAGGTTATCAATAAAACTTAGTTTCTGAGTAAATTCTGGGTAAAATTTGCATTGGAGATATTCTCAAGGGGAGGTAAGTTTAATCCAAGTAGCTGGGAGTACCATCTTGGAGCTAAGTCCTGAATTCCACTGGCTCTACTGGGAGCTAAGGTTTTCAGAGGCCTGAGACTTCCTGAGCTCTTTCTTTTTGAGAAAACCCTGTTGACCTAAATGTGGTCCCAGCAGATTTGATGGAGACCCAGTTGCTGCAGGTGTGCACTAACAAATTACAGTGCTTCTCTGCAGCTTTGAAGGCAAGAGAAGGAAAATACACAAACTGTAGGCTCTCTTTCTCTGCATGAGAGATCCCCAGATTAGTAATCACATTAGGAAGGACAAAAATTCCTCTAGGAATTGAAACACTTTCAGTATAGGACACAAGGGCAAAAGGTCTTTATTGGAGAAGAAAATACCTCCTGCACTTGGGCTGCTGGTTTTATGTGATGTCTAGAAAAGACGACAGTAAAATTGGCACCTCCTTGCTCAAGAGGTCCCTAGTGAACATTCAAGACATATCTTGTTTGCAAACACAAATGGATTTTTACTCCTGTTTTCCCTGAGGAGATTGCAGAGCTATGGCAGAGTGAGCTGTGTTCTCTTCTGGCTCGTGCATCATCATCAAATCTGTCGGCTAATTTCCATTTGAAGAATCGTTATTGCCAGCCAGGAGGCAAGAGCCAGACTGAATTCTCCTCTGATCAGGGTAGAGTTGGATGAGTTGGCATTTAGAAACATCATCTTTCTGAGTGCTGAGCAGAGACCCATGGAAGTGGAAAAAATATTGGATCCATTGGAGGTCACCACTAGAAAGCTGCCTTCCTGACTGCTGCTGTGCTCTAATCTCTTGTGGAGAGGGATGCTTCATGTTTCTTTTTTTAGTATGTGTGCTGGTTTGCTTCCACCTTGTTGTCCAATAACATGGAAGCTCTCAAATGCCCCTTCATATGTGGCACCTGAGAGTCAATTTGTATAATTTTTTCTAAAAGAAGCTAAAAAGCAGGAGAAACAGAGGACTTTCTCCTTTGGGTCTGTCTCTGAATTTTTGGAAGAGGTTTTATTTCCAAGGGCCGCCAGACAGCCTTGCTACCTGAGAAACACCATTAATGAATTCCTGGGAATTGAGTAGGATAAGAAATCAGGAGCTATTTGCAATGTTCTGTGAGAACAGATACAAAATTTGCCTTCAGACCCAAAAGGAAGCAACATTCTCACCCATACTTACCTGGATGATGGTGATGAGGACGATGATGATGATTTTTCTAAATTTTGTTTCTAGGTCTTGTCTTCCCTTCCTGTGCAATACTGGATTTGTCTTCATCTTCCCTGCTTTCATCCTATTAATTTCTCTTTTTCTCTACTGACCTTACATCCTCCAAAGAGGAAGAGAATTATGAAGCAAGGTCAGCTCAACAAAAGCTTTTGAAACTCTCTCTTTCAAGAAGAGCAACAGAAGTAATTTTGAAAGGCTATTATAGAGATAGGATTTTTTGCAACATGGTCTGTTCTATTCCCATTTTCCACTTTTTATCCTAAAGTTTGTAGTGAGAGCAAAGCTGACACCAAATGTTAATGCCTGAGATGGGGAGTTGATCTCATACTGGCCACTCAGATGTGCCTTTCATGCATTTTTAAAATGGCTGGGAGCTCAGCTTTTCAGGGGCTTAAAGAGACATTTTGCTACCTGGAGTTACCCTCTCCCTGCTTTGGGTCTGAATTCAGTTTCTGGATGTCTGAAGGTCTAATGCCAGTGGCCTTGACAGGGTTCAGATATTCCCTTGCTGTGCAGGTCCTGCCTGCATGCACTGGACCTGCTGCTCTGCTCTGCATGGGAGATGCACCACACTGACAACTTTCAGTGGGTGGAGGGTCTGGTTTTGGCTGGCCTTGGCTCCTCTGTGAAGCTCAGGAACAGCTAGATCCTGCCTGAACCCACCCTCTTGGCTGTTGAGGAGACCCAGGGCTCTACCCAGTGGCAAAATGAGCACCACAGCTGCATGAAAAGACTCCTCTGCAAACGTTTCTTCTAAGATCAAGCACAGTTTATCGGTTCAGGATTAGAATTGCTCTCTCCCAGGAGGGCTGTGCCCTTCCTCAGCACTGAAAGGGCAACCCCCTATCATCTAACAGCCCATTTTCATCATTGTGTGTGCATTTGACAGATCTGGTTGAATTACCAAGCCCTTTCTTTGTGAGAAGGAGTCTAACAATCACAGATAATGGGAACTGTGCACACTTAAATCCCTGCTTATGCTAAAGGATTGCCCCGGGAAGGGAAAACGCCTGACCCACTTTCATTAGAGTCCTTTGAAAGACGCTGCTGTGCCTCCTGCAGCCAGGAACTCTGCAGTGCCAATAATGGGCAGTTTGTGCACAGTACGTGTGAGTAAACAGAGTGACATCTCATCTGCTGTGTGTGTGCTCCAGCAAAGCCTTGCCGTGCTCTCAGAGCTTTTGGTCACTGCTGCCGCTGCCAAAAAACGTCACTGGCGTGTGGGGCATTGACCTGCCCACCTGGGAACCTCCCCAGGTACAGCCAGGCTCCACATGAAGGACCTGCCAGGTCCTGGGCACCCACTTGCATCTCAAGCACCACATCAGAACGAGCAGCTCTCAAGATTTTACTCAGCAGTAACTCCAGTTTCATCCTGTGAAAGGAATGGGGTGAAAAAACCCAAAGATCCCTTGCAAGCATTAAGACTGATCTTTAGCATCATGCAGAAGAGATGCAACTCTTCTGGCTGCCCTCTGAGCTGATTGCCACTGGTTCTGAATCTAGTCCCTGTGTTTTGGTTATTTCTAGTAGTTGCAAGGAGGTAGCCAAATCTGCATGGAGGCTATTTAACTGTGTGAACAGAGGAAATACCACAGTGCTCGTGGAAAATGGGCCAATTCCGTGGTATTTTGTCTCTGAGCAGAGCAAGATGGCTCAGGGGAAGGTGTTAGTCAATTAAAGATAACCTAATTAAAAACATATCATAAAATCCAACCCAGCATTTGCTCCTGCCTGCTCTTCCCCCAGAGAAAGGAGGCACTGAAAGAGGTAAGGATGCTTTTCCTGCTGTCACAGTGGATAGAGACAGAGGGGACCTTTAAATGAGGATTTCCTCAGTCCCCATCACTACCACAGTCCTTTGCATTCATTTTTGAGTATGAAAAGCCCAGGTTAAAAAGAAATCTCCTCCCCTTCAACCTGTTTGCAACTGGTAATATCCCCTGCATTCCCTCTGCTCCTCACTGAGGCTTTTAGTACCTCTTGTAACCAGATGGCAGCAGGCTGGCATTTGTCTAGTTAAAATGGATGCTGGAAGCAGCATGGAAAAGCACATTGTTCGAGACTGTCATTATTTGCATTTGTGGCTTGGCAGGTACCCAGTTGGACCAATCTGACACAGGCACCTTGCACTGAGGTATCCACATGGGAGGATCAGTCTTTGATAAGAGATGAAGAGGAGGTGGCTGATTTTCCAAGAAACCTTCTAGATCATGGCAAAATGTGTCCTGCTTCCCTCTTCCAGGCTGACCTGGTGCCCAAGAGCTCTGGGATGGGAGAGTGTCCACCAAAGGGAGCACAAGGTGGTGATGCTGGGGAGTGCTGGAGCTTGTGAGGCTGTCGGGTGTCAGGGCACTGACACTGTGAGATGCCCTGAATGTAAGGGGTAGATGCAAAGCTAAAGCTGGGGGTGGTGGTGGGGAATAAATGATAACTTAATATTTGAGAGGTAAGTGTTGGTAATTAGTCTGCAACACTTTGATCATTAATGCATGCAATCAAATTATCATCAAGAACGCTTTCCCAACAGCCACCCCTCCCTTTCCCCCCGCTTCTCTCTCTTTATTTTAAGGGCTGGCACACGGCAAAAGTTGACAGCACCAGCCCCATCGTGCAGCCAGGATGCTTTCAAAGGAAGCTGCTGCTCCCTAGTGTTTGCAGGATTCAGAGCCAGAGCCAAAACTCAGGCAAGAAAGAGCAAATTCCCAAAGAAAGGCTGGACAATAAACTAATGGGCCCAGGCAGGTTTCTATCCTGAGCAGCAGTTCTTTGTTATCTGCTTGACTATTGATTGCAATCCCCATGGATACAGCTCAGGTTTTCCTGCTTTGAGTTCTTAAGTGAAATTAAAAGCATGTGGTTCATTACTCAGTGCTCTCCTCTCTTCCTCTGATCTTCTGGCTCCCATCCAGGCACTGCTGGCCAATTACACCGCCGGGAATAACCTGCCTTTTTTCCCTTCACATTTCTACATACTCTGCATCTTCAGGAAAGGGGGGAACAGATCACACTGGGCACTCTGTGAACTCTACCTTTCAACAGTGCCGTGAATAAGAATTGATCAGTGTTCCTGTTCTGCAGCCACAGCTGGAGATTAATACCAGCTTTTGTGAGTCTTGCATGGATATCTACCCATCTGTGCCCACTGTATGCATGTGTGAACATGTGTGTGCCCGTGTGGCAGCTCTGCAGGGGCTCAGAGTTTGGCAGAAATGGTTGGAGCATATATTTCTTGGGTAAATTCCAGTTCAGCAAAATTACCTTTTTTTTCCTCCTCTATTTTTATGGAAGTTCACCAGCTTTGGTACTGTAAGATGGGGAAAGAGAAAGAGTTGGTAAGAGTTGATCAGGCTTTGAAAGGGAAATGTATTTTCAGTCCAATATTGGGTGTTTTAGCTAAACCAGAAAGCGCCAAAGTAAATTGAGTGGTGGCTGATACCCTAAACATCTTCTTGGGTTGCCATGGGGAAGTGTGAGAAGCAGGAGGTCAGTAGCACAATATACTTTCCCAAAGTCAGAGAAAATCTTCCTCTGGACTGTGCCTCCTCAAACATCCCAGGTCAAGCTGAATCTCGCCAGCACTGTTGGTGATACGATCTCCTTTGACAGCCACATCTGAAAGGAAGGGCAAATGAATGCATTAAGATCTCCCTGGATATTTTATCCAGCCATCTATCAGGATCTCCAGAATTGTATTTTGTCTGCAGAGTTTAACATCAAAGACATGAAAAGTCAATGGGTGGGCTTCCTTCTTATTCCCAGAATCAGAGGTCAAATCATGCTTGATAACAATATAAATCTATACATACACTGTTGATAGGCATAACAATAACTGGTGGGTGACATGAAATGCTGGTGAAGGGTGCACTGAAATTCAGGCCACTTATCTGGGCTTTCAGCACAGCCTGAAGCAGGACCTACATTTAAGAATTTTGGCAAGCCCAAAATACTTCTTTTCATTATGTAATTGGCCTGTAACTCTAATGATGATAGTGGAGCTGCTCCAGATTTATACTAATGTAACTGACAGCAGATTTTTGGCTCTGAGTCTGTAAGAAAAAGCTTGCCACAAATTCAGTATTCAGACAGTCCTTTGTAGTTCCTCCCTCTTTTCAAGGAGGAAGCAAGTGATTCTCACTTTTCAAATTTAGTTCCTTTCTGTAATGTTTTATTATGGTTACTGGGGGTTTGGTGTCATTCAGCTGACCTATTTAAGGTAGGTGAGCATGAGTAGAGACCACATTCATCCCCCATATAACAATGGAGATGTTCCACGTGCACTGTTCCCAGAATAGCTCCCCCCAAAAATTACTACTCTTAGCTTGTTTTATGGGCTATGCTACAGAGGCTAAAATTGACTCAAGTTTGAAGAATGTCTATTTAAGTATCCTTAAATTGTGAATGTTTAAAAGAGAGGATTTTTGAGCGCAAGCCTGGGGATTTTTTATTTTAACATTACATTTAATGGTGTCTTTGGCATTTAATGTGAGGGGGTGTACGTGGTATATCTGTGTGTGTATGTTTATATCTAGAGAGAGATAACTCATGTGGAATGAAAATCCATTTAGCAGAAAAATGAGATCTCTTGAGTGTTTGTATTTTCTGCTGCAACTAGAAAACACTAGTACTATAAAAAAATAAAACACAGAATGATCTAAACCAATAAGATATGATTTTATGCCAAGATGTGAGAATGGATCTATATCTTTATCAGGTTCCTCTCACTCGAGAGATTAAAATCACATGGAAGCTTGTTAGAAATTCACTCTATACAGTATATCTTTCAGAAATACATTGTAATGATGTCTGACAGCTTCAAAAGTGAATTACAGACTCCGGGGTAACTTCTACATTCTCCCACATACAAATCCCACAGCCCAGCCAGGCCCACCCCCACGTGTGCACAGACATGCCCAGGGGCATCCCAACAGGATGCCTCCAGGCTCTGGGCAAACACAAGATACAGGATCAGGGGCACTCAAGCTTTTCCTTAATTCAGAGCAAATTGCTCAGAGCCTGGGCAGCTCAACCTCCTACTGGGCTGATTTCACTGCATCATAGATCAGTATGGATTGGAAAGGGCCTTAAAGATTACCCAGTTCCAACCCCATGCCTGGGGAAGGGACATCTTGCTCTAGACCAGAGCTCCATCCAACCTGGGCTGGTTTTTCACCTTCTAAACTCAGGCTTGGAAATGCAATGAAAAGAATCTTGAAGGAGAATCCTACAGAGGGGCTGAGGTCCTGTGCAGACCTGTCCTTGTCCAAGTGGTGTGTGTGCTGCTGGTTCTTGTCCCATGGACAAATGCACATTAGCTAATCCTCCTCTGGATGCCTGCATTCAGCAGGGATGAAAAAACCCAGAGTACCTTCAGCTGGTAATATTTATTCCTCCTATACTCCATGCCAGGAAAGCTGCCACCTCTGTTTCTTGATTTTCCTTCTCCTTTTTTCCCCTCTCACTTACTGTGTCTTGGGTGGATGTGTTTGCTATTATAAAGTCTATTGAAACATAAACATATACTTTTAAAATAGCATTTCACTCTGACAATACTCCTGGAGAGAGCTGAGAATATTATGGTGGAGATAATGTACTCCAGACAATAAGAGAAGACAGGAGCAGGAAGCTTATCTGCTAGAACCCCTATTGCCTATTTCAACAATAATCCCCTTCAAAATGATGTTTTTCTGTGTACGCTTAAAATGCATGATATTCAGCCTGTTTGTGTGGCTTTTAATAGCCTGGATAATTTTCCATACAATTAATTCCCTGAATATATTCTCTTTTGCTGCTGCAATTTTTAACGTGGGTTGTTCCTCTGGGGCTGCAGGATAACCCCTCTTGGAGCAACACTCCCCATCCAGGCACCCAGCACCGTGCAGGAGCTCAGGGAGGATGCTCAGGATGGGTGGGTGGCTCTGC
Organism: Muscicapa striata striata; assembly: GCA_030060385.1. Lineage (NCBI taxonomy): Eukaryota > Metazoa > Chordata > Aves > Passeriformes > Muscicapidae > Muscicapa > Muscicapa striata. The sequence continues at coordinate 1,221,386 of JAREIS010000024.1, read as the reverse complement.
ACAGCCTGATGCAGCCACAGCTCCTTTTCTGAAGACAGACTTTAAGGTTTTATTTTTTCTTGCTTGCTTTGATTTCTGTGGTAGTGGAATCACAAGGATTTTGTCTCTGAAAGCAATGCTAAGCCCAGATATGGAAAGAAAGAGCTAAGTGACAACTGATAAGCAGTTGGGGAAGGTGGGGGGCATGTCCTGCATTGCAGGGCTGGGCTGTGATGCTCTGGAGGCTGTGAAGACCCAGAGCTGCTGCCATGAGCCAGGAGAATGTTCCCAAGGGAAAAGGAGGTGGGAGCCTGACTTGCTCCATGTCCTGAAGAGCTCCAGGGCAGGGGAGTTGCCTGGCTGGAAATAAGGAAGGTATGGACAGATTATTTCCATGGCTGAATTTTGTGCTTCAAGGCAGCCTAAAATGACCTCTAAAATAAGGACTGTGTTCACTCCCACTGATAGGGAAAGTGGATTCTGTCCCATTAGCTCCAGACACATGGACATCCATAGTCATGGAAAAACACTTTTCCCACTTCCCTACGGGTCACTGGCCTCTGTGGGAGCAGGAGCTCTGTGTTACAGGACAGGAAGGGCTGGCAAGGCAGATCTGGGTGTAAATCAGCTTTGTCTCTTCCAGGGAGAACAATGCCAGCTCAGTTTACACCCGCTGAGGATCTAATTGGCATTTGGCTCTGGCTGCAAAATTAGGATTGCTTCATCATTGTGCTTCTGATCCTGTATCATGGGAATCAATGAGGAATTTGATTACAGGCTCCTATTTGGATTCTCAGCCCCACTTGGGGACGTTAATCATCAAAGTTGGGACTGAGGGGTACAGAGAATTGGCTGGGAAATTTAGATCACTTTTCAAAAGGAAAATGGAAGCCAAGTTTATGTGGTCTGGAAGAGTTTAATAACAGCTGAAATTTAACTTGGAAAAGAAAATGATCCCAAGGGTTGATGCTGTTTTGTCATTGACTTATGTTCAAGCTGTCCTCTCTTCAGCTATGATATGGGTACAGTGCATGTAACTGGCCCCTGGAAGAGAATAGAAATGCTGGTGTGGTTATTCAGCTTCTGGCATGTTGTGGCTTTACAGTGGAATCTCATCTGCCCCTGTCTGAGAAAATGCAGCTACATCACATCACTGGCTAAACCCACTCCTCCACCACTTTTCCTCCCAACCTGCCCTGGTCAGCCCACAGAAGGAATATAAACCATATGAGCCATTAACTTCAGCCAGGCTCGAGCTGGGCATGACTGGACTGGGCTGCTGGGCACAGGAAGGCACTGCTGCCTCCCACAGCAGCTGGGGCTGGCCTCTCTCAGGGCTGGGCAGTCTGGGACAGGGATCCACCCCACAGCCCTCCCCCAGCTGGCATTTGTGGTTCAACCCACCCAGTAGGCTCAGATGAATTACTAAAGGCTCAGTTTGCATTGCAGGACCATGACACAGATGAGCAATGACGTTGGGTCATGACCCGTTGATGATAGAAGTGAATCAACGCACCACAGACGGACCAAAGAGAGATTATTAACTCAGTGCTTAATGCAGAGTGCCAAAAATCAGGATTTCCCCTTGGCTCTGTACTGATTAGTGTGTGACCTCAGGAAAATCTCATGATGTCTGGGAGCCTCAGTTTCCTCACCTGCAATACAATGATAAGGCCCATCACTACTTTTCACTGCTGATAAAAAACTGATCTCACAGGGCTCAGAGCACACAAGCCAAAACCCTTCCTCAGACCCAGTGGGGATAAGCAGGGTCATATGGTCTATGAATGCAAAATCCCTAAGAGTGTGTGGTTTTATTTGTTTTCTTCATTTTAATGAACAATTCTTCCACTTCTTTCCAAGCTCATGAGGCACCTTCTACTGCTTCAAAAACAAAAAACCAATTTCTCTGTGCCAGCAGCAGACTCATAAGCAGACTAGCAAATAAGGTATGTGCTGCTCAGGACTGTCTCATGGATATACACGAGGTACATCCTTTTCCATCATTTTGCTGATTAATAGGCATAATATCGTGTCTGATCACTGCAGTAAGTATACTGTGAAAGATAACCACTGAAGACATCTAATTGTTTTCCCTTTGGGTTTTTTGGGGGGATAATGCTTTAAAATAATGGCCCTAATCATTATTAATTCCTTTAGTGTTCGCTGGAATAGCATCAATCACAACTAACTCCTTTGCTATTAATGTGGATGTCACAGATACTTCTGTAGGGTTTCTTTCTGCTAGGATTTGGTGTTCATTAGCTGCAGCAGTTTTTTTCCCTGTTATTCCTGAAGGGTTTGAGAAATCTCTTGCTGGAGGGATCCAGCAGGCTGTATGCTCAGCTCATCTGGTGTGAGAAAGGATAGGTCTGCTTTTAAATGCAATGACCCTTGAGTTCCATCTCTGCCACAGATCTGACTCCTCTTACTCATCCACTCTGCATATGCTGCTCCAGCCATCAAAGATTAAAGACAGATTCCCACACTCTCTGCAACCATCAGAAGACCCCCGAGTTTTCCTTCACACACTCTCCAACCTGGCGCATAGAAAGGAGCAAACACAAAGTTTTTAATTTGCCATGCTGACAAGCCTAGGATTTTAAGATTAAGCTGTGTGTCTAATGATGCTAATTAAGGAAATCTCTGAAGAACTAGCTGTGATCATAATAAATAACAATAAGGTCCTCAGTATTCCTCTGAATATGTCATCGTGAAAGGAATGAAATAAATTTATGGGGCAGTTGCAGCTATTGCAAGATTTACAGCAATGGAGATGCTCTCTTGGTTCTCCAGATCCTACTGTTCACCTTGCTACTGTGAATTTGCTTTTCTATTAAAATGTTTTTGTTTTTTTTTTTTTTTTTTTTTTTTTTTTTGTTGTTTTTGTTGTTGTTGTTTTTTCTAGATGGTAGCAGCTGCAGGCTAGACTCTGGTCTGCCTTGTCCTGTTAGGAATCCTGTTGAAGGAGATGCATCAGGAGCAAACTGTGCTTTCCAGCACCCCAGAACACTGCCTGCTGAGGGCATAGAGCTCCCCACAGCAGTTTTGAGTTATCTGGTGAGCAATGTAGGCTGCTAAACATAGTGACATTTTAAAGACCTTCAGGTATCCCACCTTGCCTCCAGCTGCCAAGAGCTCCCAACATCACTTTACCCACCACTTCCAGGCATCTCTGACCCCATGTGCTGTCCATGATGTCTGTGTGTAGGCACCTGAATAGCTCCTGAGCCTGGCAGTGCCCTTGCCAGGTCTCTTCTAAAGTCTCTGAGCATAAATTTGCTTTTTAATTGCCCTAAACCAATGGTGACACCACTTTAGTGACATTTGTCAAGTAAAGGGCTTGTCCCTGCCTCGGAGCTCTGGGAGGGTGTTGGTGCAGTAGCTGTAGCATTTCTGCTAACCACAACTCTTTCTTCACATAGCTTGAAAGGCAGTTTCAAAGCCAAGAAACTTGAGCTACAATCACTCCTTTGACCACATGTGTGTTTTCTCATTAGTGGGCATAATTGCTGCAAAATGCTGAGGATTTCACATGCCTGTTGATACTGTTCTCTGATGAATTCAGAAAAATTCTAGTAGAGCCTCTTGCCCCATCTTTCGATTCCAATCAACTCAGTATTCTGTATTCTTCTCTAAAATGAAGCACCTCCCCATGGCCATACCCTTGTGAGCAACCCTACCAAGATAAAAGATGTGCTTGTATGTGCACGTGTCCTCAATCCCAACTCCTCCTTCATGCCTTAGAGCAAGGCTTATGAGTGGTGCAAAAGCAGGGGAAGGGACTGGCTTAGCATTCCCCAAGCATCCCTTCTAAATTCATTGCTGTTAGTTTGCCTGTGTAGTTGCAAAACTCAATGAGTTTGTCATAGTCACAGTAACATCTCCTTTCAGCAGCACAGATAACCCTGCTGTTGTAATAGCTGCTAAGAGAGACTTCCAGCTGGGACACACTTCTGCTCAGCTCCTCCTGGCTCATCTGGAGTAAGCTGCTTTGTGGTTCATCCAAAAGATCCTCATTTCAGCATTGCCTTGGGAAATGAGTTCTCCCAGCTCTCGTGCAAATGGAGGGCTCCCAGGGGTGAAGAGCACAGCAACGTCTCCTAAATCCAGGGAAAATAGCAGGCACAGGCCTGATATAAAATTTATATGTTTATCTTAGGAATGAGAGGCAAGATCAAAGTCCTTGGAAAGGAGGAATAAATAGCGATGGGAGGGGAAGTTTACATTGGATATTGGGAAAAATTGTTGTCAAACACTGGAAAAGCCTGCCCAGGGAAGTGGTGCAGTCACCATCTCTAGGGGGATTTAAAAGCTGTGAAGATGTGGCACCAAGGGCAAGTGTTGGACTGGGCAGTGCTGGGTTAATTGTTGGACTCAATGACCCTAATCAATTGAAAGGATTCTATGACTGTATGAGAACATAAAACTGGGGATATATGTTTCTCCCAATCCTTCCTCGTTTTTGCAAAATGTAACCCAGGTATCTTTAGCACCTCAGTCTACACCCCAGTTACACTCTTGCCACCCACTGGGGTTTACAGCCCAGGATTTTAGCTCTCCTGACATGTGTGAGTGCTGAACTGCCTCTTCATCACACCCCAGGTGATTCTCTGTGAGCACCCACAGCCCTGATATCCCCTTTTGCTGGGGCCTGGGATAAGCCCTGGGAGCAGGGCAGGCTTGTCCTGGGGTAAGGCTGCTGCAAGGAATGGTTCATTCTGATCCTGGTCCTGCTGATGCTGACTGCCCTGCCCTTCACACCGTCTGTTTGCCACAGTCTGGGTCTGCTTGAGTATCAAACCCTGGTGGGAGAGCTGGCACTGCTGAGCTCACCCTCCTGCACCCCTGACCTGCTGCTTTCTTTTAACCCATCTGTGCTTCTCGTAGGCAAACAAGGTCACACCAGGCTTTGTGATGCCTTCCCCACCTTTCTGGAGTTAAACTTCTAGAAGATTCATTATTATTTAAGCCATTGTAGGCTGCCTGTCACTATGGGCTGCAAATGTTGATTTGGGATTGGAGCTGCTTAGGACCTCTATGAATATTGTTTTCTATTGAAAAACACTATTCAGTCAGAACCAAAATTTCTTGGTTTCCTTGAAATTTCAACATCTTCTTCCAGGCAAAATTTGAATTGTAGAAGAAAAAACTTTTGTTTGGGAAAATTTTAGGTTTTTAATTTTTCGGTCCTTGCAACACGTGGAAGGATTTTTTTTGTTGTTGTTGTTTTTTTTCCCCTGTAAATTTCTTATCTCCATGCCTTCTGTATTCCCATATAGAAATGCATAAAGAAAAACTGGAATAATAACCTATGCCAATAGACCCTGTTTCCACAGATGTGCTGCTGGAAATGTTCTGCCATTCTTTTTTGCATCCCATCAGTGAAATCCCAGGAGTAGTTGCTGCTTAGCACTAATAGAAATATGTCTTTATTTTTTTGGCACAATGTTTCCTATTAATATTGTAATATAAAATTTAAATTAAAAAAATTTGGCTGGGCATTCTGCTTGGTGGACAGCTAGGAAATCAGATGTTTTCCGGTTCTGCATTGGATTAAAACCAATTTTTCTAACATCTTCTTTTTCACTATGATGTAAATGTTCTATCTACAGTGTTTTCTAATCTCTGCAGCAGGGATCTTTGGGAGTTCATGGACTATTTCTAATGGATCTGCAAGACAAAACTGAGAAAAACAGGTTTGTCGTGCAGACAGTTAGATGTGCTGTTCAGGGCTTCCCTCCTCTGCCAGAAAACACTTGAGGTAAAGAGTGTTTTAAAATTGCTCTTTCACACACTGCATTGGAAAAATATGCCCCATCACCTGCTGTAATTATAATCTTCAAATTCCCATATAAGTGTTGATAAAATTGTTCTTGTTTCATTTATACAAACTTCTCTGTGCTCTGGGCACGTCATTTACCTTTTCCTATGCCTCACTTTCCTTTCTGGAAAACCAAGATTTTCTGTTGATTCACAGGAAGATTTTGGAAGAGGCAGCTCATATTTACAAAGTGCACTGAACAGGAAAATGACTTGCTAGGGGAAAATTCTCATTGCAGTAATTAATCTGATTCATCCAGGGCAAATAGGGGTGTTAGTGCACAATGTTTCCTTGTGGAGCCTGCAGAGGATTGTGCAGCAGTGAGGGCTGACAGGCTGTCTGTGCTCCCAGAGCCTCCCCATCCCCTGGGCAAGGGGCTCATGAGTCACAGCCACCAGGCACTGGCAGATGGGCTTTGATGCAGATGGGTGCCCTGGGCTGCTCCAGGTGCCAGGCTGAATGACACCACAGGCATTAGAGCTGGGAAGAAATCCTCTGCAGTATTTTATGCCTTTCTTTATGCTGTGCTTTTAGCAGCAGGGAAAGGGCCAAGGAATCCTCATAGCTACTGAGCTGTAGTTAATAGTACAGTTAGTATTGTCTGCTCACCCATCCACTGGCTGCCAAGGGCCATACAAATCACATGTTGAAAGGATTGGGGTGGTGAGACATGGGAGAGAAGCCTCTGCAGCCACCAAGCTTTGCTTTAAGCCTGAAGAACCTGATGTTTTCCCCAGTGCTGGACCCTGAGGTTGGATGTCAGGCTTTGGGAAGGTTTGCAGCTTCCAGGAAGGCAGCAGTGAAGATGCCCAAGGCACTCCAACCTGGCACACCCCCAGCCTCTCAGAGCTGAGTCAGAAGAGCCTGTTTGAATGCAGAGACCAGACCCCAGCCTCTGATCTGGCTCACAAGCCAGGGACTGCTTGCTTCTATCTCCTGCCTAACATTTGCATTCATTTAATTAAATAATTTTTTATTTCCAAGGACAATGATTAATCCACCAAGCCCTTCTGCTATTGCTTGAAATGTATTAGCTGCTTAGCCCAGAAGAGAAGTAAAAGAATCTATGCTTTAATGGCAAACAATGAGGTTTAAATACATCCCATCTCCTTTAATATCTCCTGCTAATTAGTGACAAAGACCCTCCTGCTCAAGTACAGCAAACATTTAACACCCACCTCCATTAGCCTGAAATTTATTTACCACCTTGTCCTCTGGCAGAGTGGGAGCCATTGCCACAGTCAGCAAGGCTTCCCTGGGATTTCCAGCCCCTCAGACACAAGACAGCTCCCAGGCAGCCCTGGCAAGGGAAACACTCTCATCTCCTGCTTTAGTTTTGCTTGGGATAAAAGACAGCATAAGTCTGCCAGTGTGAGCCACCAATCCAAAACACTTGTGGGATTAGTGAGGGTGAAGCATCCTAAGGGACATCTGATGGGAAAAGAAGAATTAAAAGCCTAGAAAACAAGAAAAACTGTGGCACTGTCCTGGGGAGCCCCAGGCAACCCAATGGGGAAGATGTTCTGCAGAAATATCCCTCCTGACTTCTCCCATTCCTGCCCTCACCAGTGGAGGGAGGTTGAGCAATCAGCAAAATCACAGGTTGCTTTTCCCACTCTTGGGTAGAGGTGGCAGAGCTGGATTGTTTCTCTCCTGGGGCCCTGGTGCAGGGGTGGGGAGGAGGAATGGCTCTCCTCTGTCACAGGAGCCTGTAGGGCACGTTCAGCCATCCTCATGATGCATGGTGAGAGTCATCTCCAGGCAGGCAAGAGATGGGGCCATTAACCAAACAGATGATGGGGCAGCCTGTGAGCACAGGCTCTGCTCCTCTCCCAGCATCTATCTGGAGCATGGCAGACACAGATTCCTGCTGACAAAGCACTTCAACACCAGTAATGAAAACACTGTGTTTCATTTCAAAATAATTAGTTCCTGGGTTTGACAGACCTGTGGCCCAAATACTCCTTCTGCACACTCAGTGCCTGCTGCCTGGACAAGCAGACCACAGCAGGACCTTTGCCCATGATGCACAGGGGGTGTGGGATCATCCTTGCACCAGGAGGGTTTTGGAGCCCCTCTCACAATCCCTCATCCTGTATTCTCATTGCAAAATCACAGTCCTCTTTCTGGCATTCCTCCCCCTGCCACAATGTAGGTGACTTTATTTGAGGAGGAAAATGCCAGGCAGTCTGCAGAGTCCCCACCACTGGAGTCTTGTACAGGAGGTGTGACAAACACCCATAAAGGGTGAATAGAGTCAGACTGCACCATTCCATGCTTCCTGTGCTGTAGCAGCAGTGACACTGCCACCACACTGTGCATGGACAAAAGTGTGTCCTTCCCAGACAGACCAGGCCAGAGCCTTATTCATCCCCAGACTTTCAATCCAATTGCTCTTCCACACAAATAATTTGCCATTAAATGGGGTGTGAATTTCCAGTCCACACTTCCCTGTGTCCTAGGGTAAACTTATGCTTCAGAGCTTCCCAGTCCAAATGAGAGAAGGGCATGAGCTTTTATGTGGAAGACCTGTCCCTGAATGATGGTCTGGGTGAAATTGTTTTGAGTTTTTTTCTTGCACCTTGCAACAAGAGCTGGAACAGAGGTCCTAGGAGCAAGCCCGTTGGGATATCTGCCTGTCACTTCAAGGTGTTTTAATTTGGATTGCTTAAATCACCAAAGTACCACAATTCCTGCCCAAGGGCACACAGGAGCTAAGTCTTTTCACTGAAGCAGCATTCAATTCCCTTCCTCCTACAAATGAGCTTGAGCTGTCCTGATAATTAGTATTTTATCTTGGATGGCACAAAAAGGAAAGAAAGGGTGGGGGGAGGGAATCCTCAGCCTTCACTGCTGGGCAGCCTCACAGTTTCTTCTTATTAGCCGTGATAATGATGGAGAGAATAAAAGGCCCAGAGCTGCTTCAGTCACCTCATTTCATCTGGTCTGAGATTCAAGTCACTCGAGTGTCAAGAGAGCTTTTTAATTTCCAATATCACTGCTGCCAGAAATTAAAAATAAACTGGGAGCAAAACCATCAGATTAGCCAATCACACTGGAATTGCCTTTATTGTTATTGTTACTGTTGTTATTATTATTTGATCAGCTTTGGGAGAATTAAAGCTATTCAGCAAATCAAAATATGTCATGGATTTGAATGGACTGATATTAGCTATTCTATAGGCTGTATTAGTGATGGCCTAATAGCCTGAAACATCAAGGCATGCTCTGCTGGAATCAAGTTTAAATTAATGCTACCAGTTCATAAAAATTGCTTGTGTCTATATAACTTTCATTGTGGCATCTTAAAACATTTAATTAGCTAAAGATACTGGGTGAAAAACCCCAGATGTGATTGAGTCAGTATCTTGTCTGTATTAAAAAACCCAGGGAAATAAGATGAAGGCAGGACCCATGGCTTGGAGGATTCACTCCAGGTTTTACTCATGCACATCCTCTCATGTGGGTGTCCACTTGCCCCTGAGCCTGCTCAGGACTGATGAGGCATTTTGGCTGCACTTACAGATGAGACCTTTGATGCCAGCTCAGGGGCAAGAGAAAAAGCAGCAGAAGAAAAAGGATGTACTGAAAAAAAAATGCTTCAGAACAACTGTTCCAATCTTATTCCCTCTACTGCCGCGAGAAAAATCTTTTAGGAATGGCAAGGCACAAAGAGGCATAGGGATTGCTATCCAACAAATACATATAGCCAAGCTCACAGTCCTGGTATTCTCTGAGACAAGACCACTCATCCAGACTGAAATTGTGCCTGACAGTTTGGGCTGCAAATGTGGAGTGAGAAAAGCGGGGCTGAACACTACAGCAAAGAGGAGGAGAGGGGTGCTATCCAAACTCCAGTATTCAATAGCACAGGTCTGTATGTACTTACAGCCATTCTGCTGTGTTAATGGGCTACAAAAGCCAATGCAGAAATGCACTTTTGCAGTAGAAACGAGTCTGCTTTCTGTGAAGAGCATCCTAGGAAAACAGCAGTGACACTGCTGAGGTTTTGTTGTACAGAGAGGAGCACAGCCTTGCCCTCCTTGCAGTGGATGAAGCCTCAAAAACTTTTGGTCTTTTGACAGGAAAATCCTGGTTGCTATTCCTGGCTGCTCATTGCTGGCCTGTGCCTCCATCTCCCCAGTCATCAATAATTTTGTTACTTAAACAGGATTTTCCATGTTGTATTTTTGGCTCTCAAAAACTCATTCCATTTTGATAGGGAATGCTAATTTGACATGTTCTTGATCTATTTCCCTTTATTCTTCTGGCAAATTTATTTCTCAGGTTTTGGTAGCATGAGTGCTTGGAGGAAGGAAACAACAGATTATATCAGAGTGAAGTTTCATCAGATCTCTTTGAATAAGGTGGGATAGATGTAGCAGTAATGGCTTTAAGTCCCTCAACATGTGTAGGCTCAGGAAGGCTCCAGCTCTTCTCCCACATGGTTGCAGCCACTCTACATGTCACCCACCCTGGGCACTCTGAGTGGGGTGTGAGCACACACTGCTACTGCCTGAACTGCATTTTGTCATTTCCTCCCACATTAGCAAAAAGCACCTTCTTCCTTAGATAGCAGGTCTTATTTTTTTTTACTGAAGAGAAATTTTAAATTACACATTTGGTTATCAAATACTTGATTCTGAATTCACAGTCAACCTTGCTGATCTCATGGTTTTGTAATTAGGCAGGAAAAAACAGTAAACATGCAGGATTCTTCTGTTCTTCCTTCTACTTGCAAATTTTAAACTATTTGCAAACAAAGTATTATTGACAAAATTGTGAGTCATTGTGTATTATAAATAGATTTAATGATCTTTGTAGATGATCACAAACAAGAAGAAAAATTCATTGTATAAATGATTACTTTTTAATTATTTACTCCATTCCAGTCCTTGCTGTTGCCTCATGGGAATTTTGAGGATCAGTTAATTAAAGTTCAGATAGGATCTTGAATAATGTTTCAGGGATCTAAGATACCAGGCTGCCTCTGTGAATTTTTTTTTATTTAGATGGACTTCAGTAGATCTTAGCAGTCTATTTCATAACTCACCACTAACTTTATATTTATAATTATTTGCTATGCAAATCTCCAAATATTTAATGTCACCTTAATTTCACATGCTAATCAGCTGTCTGCTTCACTCTGATTTGTGTGTATAATTTTGACTTTAATGAAGATTTGATTGTTTACATGAATAAACATTTGAAAGAATAAATTTAATGTCCAGTCTCACATGTAGCATATTTTAAAGCCAGAAGAGACTATTTGTATAAAATATGTGTAAACCAGACCATTTTATGCCTCCCAGAAGGTCTTGCAGTGACAGGAATGAATTTTTCCTGCCACACAGGTGAGTGCTATTGAGTTCAATAACATCTTGTTGAGTAAGAGCATATCTTTTAGAGCACATCCAGCCTATATGAAAAGACTCCAGGTGATGATAAATGCATCCCTTTCCTTGACAAAGTGTGCTAATGGTTGTTCTCCACTGGTGCAAAGTGAAGGTATAGTTCCTATTGAAAGTGGTTTTCAGTATCATTATTAGTTAGCTTTTCACAGCAAAAAGAAAAAAAAAATAGAAAAGAAAAAAAAAGGAAATGAAAATCAAAAGAATGCTCCTTTTAGCTCTCCATGACATTCACAGCTCCCACAGCAGACGGTCTAGTGAGTAAATATAAAGTAACAGACTTTCTAACCACACTATTTACTTGGTTCTTTGCAATGGCTCTGAATGAGCCATTAAGGACTGTTGTGTAAATATAGGATTATGGGCTCTTTAAACACATGCTATTCACTTGCTCTGCCATTATGGGGATCTCTCACTCCCAGGCTCCTACTGACAGACTCTTTGTTAATCCTTTCAGAGGAAAGACAGCACTGGTCTCTGCTCCTCACTTTGCCATCCACCTTGGGGCCCGAAGAGTGCCCATGGGAGAGCCTTAGCCTGAGCACGCTCAGGAAATTCACACCACATTCACAATTCATTGTCCTCTCAGCCTCAAAATGAGCATGGCATGGGGGTTACATCTTGGCATCCCACTAGTGTGACTTAAGCAGGCTCTTCATGTGTCTCTCCAGCCTATTCTGAGGATACAAATGGATTTTTCTCTGGGTCTGTATAAGGACAAGGGTCATTGTTTCTGATCACTCTGACACAGTAATTACCTGGCTTAGGATGGATCCTTGTTATGTTGAGTTCACGCTCCAAAACTCATTACAGACTCCAAAACAGCTCACACCAACTTTGAGCAAACTCAAGACTGATGGTAAAAGACACAGCAGCTGTGGATAGACCCTACCAGTGCAGTGGTCAAAGTTACAACCAGCAGTCCAGACTGAATTTTCTAGGATGCTACATTTCTTTAGTCAGTTATATCAACAAAAACTATTAAAAATAAAATCTTGGAAACACATATGAGCTCTGTAATCTGCTGTTATTCACTCTCAAAAATACTACATTTTAATGAGGTGTGCTTCCATTTGGCCTACACCTATTGGGTTTTACATCCTACCAGCAGCACTGGGAAACCAGAGGTGACAAAATGATTGGCAATGATGAACAACTACAAGCATCAATGAGTACTGGGAGAGCTTCAACCATGAGGTACAGGAAATACCATGCACCCCCAAACAGTGTGAGGCATTCTGGTGTCTGACACAACACTGGGCTTGCCAGTCCCTTCCCATGTGGAAGGAAGTGGAGACTAAGATAGGAGGAGTCTTCTTGTCTGCTTCCTACCCCTTCAGGTAACTCCTTAGGTCAAGCCAAGTTTCACACAGTGTAAGAAAGGGATGTAAAAACAGCTTCCACCACCCACTGCCATGGACTCCCTTACACCTTGTGCAGTCTAAATGATGAGGCAGAGCAGAGGATGCTCCACCACCACAGCTCAGAACAAGTACAAAGTGTCAGAAGGATATGCACAACATCAGGGTTTATCCTAACCAAGATCCCAGAAAGCAGCAAGGTCCTGTGTGCTGCTTGCACTGGGAACTGCAGTTCTACCTGATATAGTGTCAAAACGTCTTCAGGCATTGTAGTGCATCACTTCCATATCTTCCCTCTGTTCCTGGAGCAGTGCTGAGTTTCCTGAGCACAGGGCAAGATGCAGCCCAAACAATCCAGTTTTCCTTCCTTTCACTGCTTCAAGTCTCCTTTCAACAGGAATCCTAAGGCTTCTGCTTCACAGGAGCCTCTCACATCTTAATAAAAATCAGATACTGAGCTTCCAAAAAGACACGCTAAGTCTGAGCCTGGGGCTGGCTCCAAATTCTACTGAACTTGAATGAAATATTAACAGTGATTTGGATTAGATTCTTTATGGTCTGACAGGCAAGAGAGAGAGGGGCTGATTGCTCCTTGCTCTCCTACGGATGTAAATCATCTGAAAGGAAAAGAGGATAAAGCCATGATTTTCCTACTTGCTGCATGAGTCCTTTGACCTGGTAACTCACAGCATCAGCTGCTCCCTGGGACAGCTGGGGAAGCTTGTGCCTCTCATGGGGATATCTCCTGATTGGCCAAAATGGGGATGGAGACACTGGCCTCAGGGCTTTTTATCTGCAATATGCTGAAGGACCATGAACTAACTAGTAACCCTTGGTATTACACCTGATTTTACCTGTGTCTAGAGAGGCCTATTTCTTTTATGGCTCTAATTTACCAAGTCTACAAATGTCAAGCCAGAAAAAAGTCCTAATACTACAGACAGCTTTGCTTAAAATGTAGCAATTAATAATCCCACTGCTTTTCCAATTTTCTATTTAAGTTTTAATGTCCTTTATTGTGAGTCCTTGGCAGACATTTTAAGGCTTTTGTCTTACGAGTCTTGAGCTGCTTAGTGGTTTGAGATCTCTGTGCCATGAAAATATTTAAAACCACAGACTCAGAAATGACACATACCTTGTTAGTTAGTGGCTGCATAATTCATGTCATCTGCTCTTCTTTCTTTATGGCAAGCATGTGTGGAGGGTGGAGTACTTGAGCTAATGCCTCCAGCCAGCAGAACCTGGCAATATCTATCTTAATTTTGCTTTGGACAACCTATCCAGGACTGATGCTGCTGCTGCTTGTTCTGTCCATGGTCTTTTCTAGACCTCTATAAATACTTGAGTCTTTCCTTTGGGGAGAAGCAGATATAAAATTATAATTAAGCAAATTTGAATTCAGATTAGGTGACATAAAATTGCTTCTTTCATGATACCTGCTAGGAGACTTCTAGCAGCAAAACATGCTCAGGGTGTAACTTCTACATCACAGCCTAAAGTGAGTGAGGCCACAGATGTTTAGGACAGCTGCCAGTCTGCTGTACCTGCCTGAAGCTCAGCAGAGTTCCTCACAGGACACGAGCACTGCAGTTGCCTTCAGTGCCAGATGCCTTTTGGGGCTCTGTGGAAAACTTGTGAAGATACCAAATTCTCTCACTAATGCACTGGTTTGTTTAACACTGTTTCATCCTGCCTCTGTCAGCCTGATTGCTAGTGTTTCCCAAAAGGACTTGGAGTGGATCTTAAGTCAGGATGGACATTTCAGCTTGATGACCTCTGGTAAGGAGTAGGGATAGGATGGTGGTTAGGGGAGAGGTTGTGATAGTGCTTAGGGGTAGTGGCTGGGGTTGGGCTTAGGCTTAGGGTTAGGGTTAGGCATAGTGATGGGCTCAAGCCAGCCCAAGAGCCCACAGCTGCAGGAACACAGTGGCTGGAACAGGTTTGCCAAGGCCATTCTGACAAGCTCCCAGAATGGCTGCTCCTACATCTCTCTGACTGGAAAACCCATCCTCATGCCTCTGGGTTAGGGTGAGGCTTAGGCTTAAGGTTAGGCTTAGGGTTAGCCTAGGGTTGGACTAGACAGTCCAAGAGCCTATAGGTTTCTGCAGGGACCCTGGGGGTGGACGAGGGTTAGGGTTAGGATGAGGTTTAGGGTTGGGGTTAGGGTTACAGTTAGGTTTAGGATTAGGGTTAGGCTTTGGATTAGGGCTAGGTTTAGGCCTAGGGCTGGTCTCTAGACAGTCCAGGAGCCTCTGGCTAGTTCCAGGAGCACTGGGGCTGCAAAAGCCAAGGCCATTCCTGCCAGGCCCCAGTGTGGCTGCTCCCACACCCCAGTGATGGAACCATGGCCATGGGCTCGGGGTGCACTCCAGGGGCATTCCCTCTAATCAGGCCAACAACTGCACCCTTCTGCCACATGGAATCTTTACAGCAGCACAGCAATCAACCATCTCTGCACAGCCAAACTGAAGCTCCAGCACAGATCTTAGTCAGGCTCTTGAAGACAGCTCATAATTTGACAAGGGATGAGCAGCTGGAGTTGGCATTGGGAAGTGCTGTTGTTTTGGCTTGCAGATACAGTAAGTCCCTAGTATTAAAATATGTAAATAAATAAATAAACAAATCTGCCACACACATGCTAGTCTCATGAATATATTTCTACTTTTTTTTCCCGTTTTTTTTTTTCTTCCCACATCATTTTTGTGGGTGTTTTGAGTTTGGGTGATAATTTTGGAACTTAAAATATTTTTAGTGACTTCATTTAAAAAGCAAAAGGGAAAGAAAACGTGATTTCTTTTTCTCCATTGTGTTCTAAATAATTTCTGACCTAAGAAACAATGAAGAAACAAAAAAATACTACATGAAAGCTTTGATCTATGGAAAAAGAAAACCGTCTGGTATTTAAAGAAGCAGCAAAATAAGAAAAGCTTTTTCTCTAAACACTTTACTGATCAGAAAATAACATCTGTCATTCTGACTGCTGTGTTTGGAGACTCAGAAGCAGAGCTGTCTTTATGAATAGGAAAAGCAAGAACCTGCCTTTTTTTGGAAGAAATTAGAGATGGCAAAATCTGCAGTTTGAAGTACCATATACATTATTTGAAGACACTAAATCTTAGAGAGTAATTTTGAACTTTACTAGGAAGAAAAGAAATTGAAAAGAATGCATAACAAAATAAATTAATTCTGCTCAGGATACAGTTCCATAGGCCCTATCTGGAGGTTCCTCTTACCTATGGAAAAGTCAGGGAGCCACTACTCAGACACAAGGACCTGCCTGCCAAAGGAAGATCCTGCCTTGCATACAGAGTTTCTCCAATCAAATGGTGTGTCCTGAGACCAAGGCACTCAGGTGTGGTACAAAACATGGTACCACATATGGGCCACCAAACATCTGGGCCACCAAACAGCCCTGTTCCCTCCAGGCTGCCTGGCCTGGCACTTGCTGAGAGGCTCAGTGGGAGTGTCCCTGTTTGTTGTTCAGGGAGTTTCTGAGCCCAGGGTGGCATCTCTGTACTCAACAGCTCTTGGGTGATTTTGCTTCTGTGGATTTCTCCACATGACCTTTTGCATCCATTTAAACATTTAAACATCCATAAACATTTCAGCATCCTCAGTATCAGTGTTCTGCAGCTCAGCTCCACGTGAACTGAAGAATCATTTCACTGTTTTTATGCCAAATATGCAACTTGATAGCCTTGTACTAGACAGGAACTATTGACCCCTACTCAGCTCCTTCAGGTCACTGGGGATTTGGTCAATCAAA
This sequence comes from Muscicapa striata striata, assembly GCA_030060385.1. Lineage (NCBI taxonomy): Eukaryota > Metazoa > Chordata > Aves > Passeriformes > Muscicapidae > Muscicapa > Muscicapa striata. The sequence continues at coordinate 1,205,045 of JAREIS010000024.1, read as the reverse complement.
TCTGGGACTCTTTTCTTCTAGAGAAACTGCATTTTCACACAAAATGTCAAACCAGGAACCTGTCCCATCTGATTAAGGAGCAAACTGAGACATCTCAGGGACTCTTTGTAGGACTGCTGGGGTTGAGTTGCCCTCATGTCTTGTTGTAGCAAACCCTTCTAAGCTCTCCCACTCAGTGAGAGTGCAGGTGCTGCCCACAGAAATACACAGTACAGTTCAAACTGGACAAGGCAGAATGCACTAAAGCAGACCAAGACTGAAGAGTGAGGGACCCTTGGCTTTTGTGGGCAAGAAGGGGCTGTTTATCCCCCTTTGTTGTTAATGGAAAGGGATGAGCAGCTCTTCACATGGAGGGACAGCACAGCCCAATGGAAAGGGCTTCACTCTGGGGCTCCAGGATGCCTGGTGTCTCATCCCTGCAGTAACCCTGACCAGCTGGATTGTATTGGCTTTCATATTGTTTCCTTGGGTGAAAGAAAAGGGAGGGTAATACTGATTCACCTTCAGAAAGTGCTGGGAAAGCTATAGATGAAAAGTGCAGAGGAAAAGTTAAGCAATATTAATGATTATGAAGCCACAATGTTCTCCAAATAGAAGATGCTAAAAAGTACAAAGGGCTATTATATTTTTATTAAAAATGTTATAGCCAGCTACTCTCCTCCCTTTCATTGAATACACCCAACTTCCTTCCTCACTGATGGAAATTGAATTACTTGCAGTGTTTTGTACTGAAATCTTTTATTATACAAAAAAAAAAAAAAAAAAAAAAAAAGATACCAATAATATAGATCCGATAATTAAATTGCCACCAGAAGGTGATAAGTCATGAATGGAACAAACAAAGAGAATAAAAGGGAAGAGGAATACAAAGAAATGTATTATATGACCAGCATATGGAATATTAAAAGGAATAAAGAAAACATAACCCTGACAATAAACTCTGAGTAATGACTTTGACAGTTTATGTTCCAGGCACCATCTGGGCAAAGAAATGTTTTTTCGAGTTGCTGGAGTAACTCTTGCCCTCCTGAACTTCAGGACAGGATTTTCCTCTGATCTGCATTTTCAGAAGTTCCCACTTCACCATGGCAAGCTACTGTTCCTGGAGGTTTGTACCAAAAAGTTCAAAAGGAATTTTTCTGGGGTGTCTTTTGCTTAATCCTGTTTTTCTTTGGGCTTTGTGGGAGAAGAGCAGAAGAGGAAGGGCTAAGGGCTGGTGGGACGCCCCCAGCTGTGTTCAAAGAGCTTTCAGGCCCTGCTGCAGGTGATAAAAGGGATAAAAGGGAAAGACAGGAAGGCAGGGTGCTGGCCTGGGCTGAGGGTGTGTCTTGCTATCATTCCTTCTGGTGGTTCTATTTGTGCTCATGTTTCAGAGTCAGATCCTTTCCTCTGGGGTTAGAATAGATACAGCTGGCTTTGAGGGGGTTTTTTGTCTTTCACAGGTCTGCTGGGATGGGGAAAGCAAGCCCTGTTCTACAGCATGTGTTACAGCAACTTCAGGGTAGTGCTGTCCCCCTGGCTGAAACTGGGATGGGTTTTTGCCCTAAAAGCTGATGCCATGGGTTATGATGGTTTTGCTCCATCTTTCTGCCTCCTGTCTGGGAGCAATCCCTTTGTGCCTTGAGACACAGCAGCCAAGATTGCAAAGCTAATTTTCCAGCTCTCAGTCCTTTGCAGATGTTCCCATTAAGTTTGGATCCTTAGCTGACTGCTTTAGGGCATATTTCTTGCTACTTTAGGCTCCTTAATCTTACTACTTTAGGCTTCTTAACCACAGCAGAAATCAGGCAGGAAGAGGGAGCTGGTATTAAGGATTATTCAGATAACCATGAGCTGCATAAAGCCCCATTCATTGAGATGTTTTCATCGACAGGTTTTCATCTGGGAGCTTATGGAAGTGCCTGGAAGTTACCATTCAAATGCTCCTGTTTCTCAGCTAAGCTCTGTAACTCACCCATGTTTATAAACCCCACCAGCAGCAATGAGCAAAGTGTAGACTTCAAGTTTTCTGGCCCCATTGGGATACTGTGCCTTTGTTTGATGCACGGATGTGAGGGGTGGGCTCTCTTTCAGCTGGGACAGTGCAAGGCTTAGGAGGGAAGTCAGACCCTCTGAGACCTGCTGAAAGCTGCAAGCTGGGAAGCCAAGGTGGAGCAGCAGTGTGGAGCAGCCTCCTCCCATGGGAGCTGGGACAATGCCATCATTTGGTGTTTGGCTTCAGGGGGAATGTGCCAGCAGTGACACAGCAGGGTGTCCTGTGCTCTGCAGTGAAGGGGCAGCTCCCTTTGGCCTGGCTGTGGCACCTGCCAGCTGTGCCTGACAGCATTCTTCAGACAGCTTTCCCTTCTTCCAACTCCTGCTTGAGGACAAAAGCCAGCATGAGACTTATCCATGGCAGAAACCACACGGGAGGCTGCAATGGCAGGTGCTGTTATCTGAACCCACCAGCAAGGCTGGTGTTTGGTTATGGGGAGCTGATGTAGGTTTTTCTGATGTGACAGACAGTAAGTGCTGCAGTGGCTGTTTGCTGAGGCAGAACTTTAAAATAACAATCATTTCCAAGTGTTTGTCCTTCCACTTCCATTTCCACTTGTGCTAAGATGTTATTTTGCCAGCATATGAGAAAGGCACAAAGCATTCAGACTAGATGATTTTAGGACCACGGTTTCTCTTGGCCTTCATCCTGACCTGAACAATGCAGAAAGCTGCAAAATTCTGGATTGCAAAGGAGACAATAGCAAGGCAGAAAGAAGAAAAAAACCTTCCCTAAAGAGCCCTGTGAGAGATTTGGTCCTTTGAAAATCATCTACTGGGAGGGAGCTGGAGCTGGGAGGGAGAAGGTGAATCTATTTGTGCTTATACACTGTGCCAAATATCCCAAAACTTGGACACAGGAGGAGGTGAAATTGTTTGTATGTGTGTAATCATTGCAAGCCTCAAAACACCATTTCTTTTCCTCTTTGCTGAGAGCTCTGAGAGGAGCTGAGGTCCTGGTAGAGGTTTTGTAGCACACCATGTGCTGTCTTGCTGTGTCTAGCTCAAGCTGGGTCCAGAATTTGAGTGGGGAGCTGGAGGAGGGGTGAGTTTGGATCTCCTGGCAGGAGGGGTGATGCCAGCTGCTGGGGGACTGCTGCCTTCAGGTGCCCTTGTGCTCCTCCCATTGTGCTGCCTGAGGTGCAGCACTCAGCACTGGGTGCACAGGTGACCTTGACATTTCTGGAAAATCAAGAGAAATCTTGAAAAATCAAGACTGTGCACCATCCAAGGAGGGGAAAGCTAAGCCATGAGTCCCCCAACAAGCAGGTCCCATCTCAGATTCAGTTTGCAAAGAGTGTAGCCCAGGAGGAGACCCAGAGAGGGAATTTGGGAGCATTTTTTCCCAGAGAGGGAATTTTGATGCTGCTCAGGAGCTGGGCAAGGCACGGAGCCTCTGCAGCCTCCCCCTGCCAGCAGCACTCTGCTAAGTTATAATAAATGCTGCTTTTGATTAAACTCAGAGCAATTTCCCTTTAAGAGAATTCCCTTTAGAGAGAATAATAACCCTTTTTGAGACCTGAGTGTCAGCAGAAGAAGCTGGTCTTGTTTTCATGTTTTAGCTGTGAAACAGTATCGGGTGGCACCATCTGATTCCTTTTCTTACAATTCTTTTGTGTCTTTCCTTTTGTAAGCAAAAATGAGCACATTCAGGCATGAGAGAAAGAAGTAAAATCAGATTGTATTGCATTTCTTTGGCATATATGGTGCAATGCAAGACTTTTTTTCTTTTCTTAACTCCTGAAATTTGAGATAGCCTGAGAAAAATACCAGCATGGACAAAAATGAGGAATCAGCTTTCCATCTCAATGCTATTTTAAAAGATCCCATAAATGTAAGTAGCCTTTTTGTGCAGTTAATTTTTTTCTGGTATTATTCCTCAGCTCTGTTTTCATGTCTTCTCTTCTCTTCTATGCACTTTCAGATGAGCCCATGTCTTATGAAAGTGATGTTTTGTTAATGGAGACCATCAGCAGTTTTAACAGCAGGAACAAAACTGAGTATTTCCTTCTCCAAAACAGCTCTGCTAATACTTCAGACTAAAGCAAAAAAAATATATTCTTTCAGTAAATTGTAAATTCATTCCAAAAAGCAAAACTCCAAGGGAGCTAAAGCTGCTCAGGTTACACTGAGAAAATTATTTAGGTTGAATAAAAAGGTCAGGGCAAAGCTGTAGGCAAGTGTGACACACTGCATTTCAACTGCTTTAAAGGGAAACAAATATTTGGAAATGTTGCAATGTTTCATTTTGAAGTTATTTTTGAGGGAAACATTATTGTTTCAAAATGGCATTTTTTTATTTAGAAATGAATGAAACTGAAAGAGTTTTAAAGAAATCAGAGCTAAGCATTCTGAATTATTTGTTTTAGTGCAAATGTGAATTATTTGTTTTAGTGCAAATGTGGAACTGCAAGTTACCCCCTGATTTATGTTTTTTTTTCAAGGATTTGAATTCTTCCTCCTGCAAATGCTCTGGTTTAATTTGACTCATGCATATTTTTCCCTCATGAAATTTCAGGTTTTGCAACACAACAGAAAAGCTCCTTTTTATCCCTCCACCTGCCAAAGCCTCAGTTATCCAGCCCTCACACATGCACACCACTTCTAGCAGATGCTGAAGCCTGGCCAAAATCATTCTCTGCTTCTCCATTCCCCAGCACTGCAGAGAGCTTTGCCAGCATGGCACAATGCCAGCCTGTGCTCCACTGCTTTCCCATTTCCCAGCCCCTTGGGAAGCTGTTCCAGGAGCTCCTTCCTGACCTGCAGCCCATTCCCCCTCTGCCAGTGACCATTCCCAGCACATCACCTGCAGCACTGCCCCATGCAGCTGTGGCTCTCCAAACTCAGCCCATGCTCTCCTTACCACACCAAAAAGTGAATTCTGCTCAAGCAACCCCACTGCTGCCATGAACTGTGACATGTTTGGGATTTGGTGGTTTTGTGGCATGGGGTTGAGATGAGACCTTATGAAGACAAGTTCCATTTGAATTTCAGCTTTAAAGGGTGCACCTCCTCACCCAGCCCAAAGCACCAGTTCTGTCCCAGTGTCTGCCAGCTCTGGGCACATCTCAGGAGGGGCAGCTCAGCTGCACCTGCTTAGGTCTGGCTCAGAGCTGGCCTGGCAAACACTGGCTGGCAGACCCATCCCCAGCAGGATGAGGGGTGTGGATGAGAAAGTGAGATTAGTCATTCTAATCATAGGTTAGGAGCTGCTCTTGGGATCTGGGACAACACCAGCATTTTATCCATCCTCAATGTGAAGTTTAACTCAGTCCTCTCTAAAGCATTTCTGTGCTGTAGCAGTGGAGGTGGCTTTTTCTGTCTCTTTCCCCTGCTCATTCCAAGCAGGTGTCTAGTATTTTATCCTCTCATCAGTGAAAGTGTGGGGTTTTCACAGAGAGCCTGAAGAAATTTTCAAACTGTAGAAGTTTTGCAGGCAACTTTCTCCTCTCTTAGTAGAAAACCACTGTATTTTTCCAACTTAAAAAAGAAGTTGCTCCCAGCCCATGAGGTACCGCCTAAGAGCCACTTCTCAAGTTTTTCCCATCTCTGATTATACAATCTTGACAGGAATCAGCCCAGCAGAGCTTTCCACAGCACAGTCTCACTCGAGGTGGCAAAGGGCAGTACATTAACTTCAGCACTGGTGGAAGTTTAAGGGCAGTGGTTTTAAGCAAGCACACTAACAAGTGAGGAGAGCTGCTCTGCCAGGCACCTGCATGAAGGGTTATTTCTGAAGGCACTGGAGTTAATAGCCATGCTGCTGTTTTTTACTGTTACCTACCCTCCCTCACCTGCCTGCCCAAAACCAGTTAAAACCTCCCAAGTTTGGGTTTTCAGGACTGGGAAAATAAGGGAAAATGCAACATTTTGTCAGATCACTCCAGCCAGGTCATGTCATTGCTCTGTGCCTCAGTTTCTCCAAGGGGAAAAAAGAATAGAGAGAGACTAGCACACTCTGATGACATGTTCAGAATAGCTATAGAAGCATCCAAATGAAAAATTAGTAAGAAAACATTTAAATTATTCTCCAACTCTATTACTAAGTGCTCTTCCCCTTATGCTAATTATTGTGCTGTGTGTATGAAATACCAGACCCTGTACACCCCACAGCCCCTTTTTCCAGCAGCTATTTGAGTGATTTTGGTGCTCTGAGAGTAACTGTCTGCCCCTCTGATTCAGTTTCTTTAATTTGGTCTTTGCATTGTTCTCACCATGAGAGGATATGCTCCCCAGCTGTAACACAACTCACATCATTCAGGAGCTGACGCTGTGAGATGCTACACAAGATGAAAGAAATTCCACAGGAATGAACAAATCTGAGAGACTTTTGTAGCACAAGGCAAAGTCCCAGAAATGTTTGGGGGCTGCAATGAATCAAAGCTGCCCTTCTAGTCCTGCTCCCCCTATCAGTAAAACCCAGCTTTGCCAGCCTGGCTCTGATCCTGGGGCGCCTCTGCTTGACAGTATCTGCACTCACACCATTGCCATGGAAAGCCTGGATGTGAGTTAACACAAGCACAGGGTGTACTTGATGAGTTTAATGGACACTTGCAAAACCTGCCATGTGCTTTCACACCCTCCTTCAGCAAGGCAAGTTTTCTCTGGCTTCACAGAAGTGGGAGAGAAAGAACGCAGAGGGAAAAATCTTTCCCAGCTGTCCCATGTTTCTTAACAATAAAGTGCTAAAGAGAAATCTCTCATTTTTGTTACCAGTGAGAGCAAGGCTTGGTCTGAGAGAGAGCAGAGCTGTTCCCACTCCCTCCCAAGCACTGTGGTCTTATTGCTCATGCAGTGCTCAGTGTCCAAAATATCACGGGGCTGGCAAGGGCTGCTGGAGCCACCTTCTATGCAGGGCTCAGCAGCAGCAGAGCTTGAAGGAAGGGCAGCTGGTTCCAGCCAAGGAGGCAGAATGTGCCAAACACCCTGACTGTGCCCTCCCTGGACACCCAACTGTGCCCTCCCTACATATCCTTACAGTGCCTTCTCACCAAACCTGGGGATGAGGGAATTTTGGCAGTGCTCAGAGGAAATGTGAAGGCTGCCTCTGCCTTCTGTGTCCTGCATGTCTCGGTTGGGCAGGGGTGAGAGCACTTTACTGCTGGCAAACAGGGGCTGGTGACTGCTGCTGGTACTGGAATGCCACTTACTGATTTTCCTGGGGTGCCTTTGAGGAGGATACTGTGCAAGCAAAGGTTTAATTTTGTGTGTGTGTGTGGATTCATTGGCCATCCTGGAGAGCTGCTAATAAAAAATGTGTTCAGACAGACTGACTGCATGTATGCAGCAGAATTGGAATAAATGAATAAATTAATGATCTTGATATGACTAGGAGTCCTAGATATTTTTGGACTCAAAAGACTTCTTTACTTTAGCCCTGCAGTAGGTCCAGGTACATGTCCAAATACAGCTGGTCAGCCAGCAGAGTAAGCACCAAATAATCTCTAGAGTGACAGTGTCTGCTTATAAACCAAACTTGCAATTGTGCACCTGCTTGGTAGATGGATTTGCACATCTCTAGTGCCATGCTTGTGCTTCAGTGATGCACAGTTCTTGAGAATGCAGAGGAAGACAGTGTCTTGTGCCATCACCCACAAGCCCAGCACTCAAACTCCAGGAGCCCCAGGATAGTGAGGCCCTGCTCTAAATTCTGTGCTGGCATGTACCACACATATTGTCACCTGTAATTCTGCAGATGTCCATGTCTGCACGGGGATGTCTGTCTCTTGTGCTTTTCAGAGAGCTGAATAAAATGAATGCAGTGAATTGGGGTGGAAATCTGCCAGCTTTGGTCTAATCAATGTCTGTGACTGTATCTGCAAGCAGGACAGGCACAGGGCATCCTTCCACCCACCCTGAAGTGCAGCCGCCCCAGGTCTGGGCTGGAAAAAGGTTTTTTTGTGCATTACAGTCCTGGACAAAAGTTAAGAACATGAAATGAAGGATGGACCAATTTCTGAACACATTCTGTTGTAAGAAGTATATCAATGGTAGATGCTGAAGTGATGAGCTGATACATAGCAGGAACTGAATTAATTCCTGGAAACAGCCAAAGGAGGTCAAAAGGAGCAGATTTCACCCAAATCTTATTTCAAAATAAAAACTTGAATCAAATATCCGCCTAGTTATTTTCCACATTCACAAGTTTTCATTCCCTGTGTGTTTACTCAAAGTGCTCTCTGAAGCACAAAGAAAAAAGCAGTGAAAGCCAGTGAACACAACTGCCAGGAGCTGTGCTTTTCCAGCTTCCTGATGAAATATTTTGAAAAACCTCAGCAGAATGGTCCCCAGCAAATCCTTTGCAAATGCTACTTGACTCCAAGCCTGCTGGGGTAGGCTGGAGGAGTTTAGTAAATGCCACAGGGACATGCAGTTTGGGAGGAACCAAACTCCCAGGCTGTGGATATCATCCTCAGCACTGCAGTGACTTGATTAAATCCTTCCAAGCAAGATAATAACACCATGAATAGAGCTTCCTAATTTCATTTCCCAGCACCATGGAGCAGTTATATTTCCAAACACAGGTGCAGGACCTTTGCTCACTGGCTTTAATAATCAGTAGAGATAAAGGCAGAGCTTATCCTGCGTGTCACTGAAAATTGAGGAGTTAAATTCAGGAGACACCAAATCCCTCTTACTGCTGTTTCTGCAGTGGCACAGAGAGCAGGCTGGTGGGCTCTGAGAATGATTGATGGTGCTGCTGACCAAACAGAGAATGGTGATTTATGGACAAGCCACAGTCCAAGCCATGCACACTATTCTGGAGAAAAATAAATTGATTCAGTTTCAGACCTCTTGGAAGGTGCTGGCCAAAGGCTTTCATTAAGTTAGCCTCTTGGATGTGGGCTGTCAAAATATTTTAACATCTGCCTGTGACCTCCAAGCATTTTCCTTTCCCTTCACTGCCTGCTCCAGCCCCAGACCTCCCTTGCAGTCAAAACTGACAGTATTAGCCATTAGAATCACTCTTTGAATTAATTACCCAGAAATACACTTTCAAATCTTCCACTCCATGTAACAGCAAATTAAAGGGCAGCCTGGGTGGGGTTTTGGGTTTTACACTTCCTGCTCTGGCTGCCCCTTTCCAGCTGATGTGGCCATTAACACCCTGACTGCAGTACAGCCTCTGCTCTCACTTCCCTGCCCCAAGCTTGCTTAGGAAAGGGAAAAAAAAAAAAAAAAAAAAAAAAAAAAAAGGTTTTATTTACAACACTTTTAAAGAAAATTCAGCAGCGCATTGGTGGAAAGACTAGAGGGATGGTTCAGGAGACAAAGGTCCCTGAGGAAGCAGTGTCTGGGTTGGGACCCTGGGATATTCCTGCAGTGGCTTGGCAGCTCAGCTCCCTCATTCTCCGTTCCTCACTGCCCTGCAACTCTGCTTTTACCAAGAACGTCAGGCTGGCACTTGGGCTGGGCAAGGGGGATTGCAAAGCCAGTGTGAGTGATCCCATGGCAGCACTGAGGCACCTCCTTCTCCTTTTCTCTCCAAGCTCTCCAAGGGGACACAGAGCACAGCGACAACTCGTGCCATGGGAACCCCATGCTGGTGACTGATGCTTGTTGCTCAAAGTCTGAATGTCTCTGGAGAATAAACAGTGACACACCAAGCTTTGAACTTCTTCAAATTATTCCTCTCCCTTCAGTAAGCATATTTTTCTCAGATTGTGTCTGGAGGTACTGATCAGATGATCCCCCAAAAATGCACACAGGTAGTGCCCAGGTGTGTGTGCATGCCATTTAATCTACCTTTAATCCCCATTCTAAGGCTCAAAGAAGCCTGGAATATAGCTTTCATCAATTCTCCTGAAGTTTTAAGAAGTATTTTTCAGGTATTCAATTTTTTTTTTAAGATGAATGTTTAAAATTCAGACTCAGTCAAAAGCCTAATTTGTATAACCATGGAATTACCACAGTTTAATCCATACCCATTTCTACCCACAAAATTGGCAAATATCCCTTCTAAGACAAATAACCTGATGTGTTTCTCCTCTTGGTGAGCTGCTGAGATCAGTTGCATTCTTCTGATGGTTTAGATGCAAAGAGCCCCTTGCCTGAGAGTAGCAATTAGCTTTTTTCCAGTGGATATCTCTCCCCCCCACGCCCTGCCTGCCAGCCCCTGTTCCCTCATGGACCCAGTGCAGGCAGCAGGCTGTCTGTGTCAGCAAGGGGTGCAGACAGCTGTCCCCAGGGTGCAGAGGGACAGACAGGTACCTGCCAGGATGGGCTGGCCTCAGGGAGCCAGAGGAACCTTTGGGAATGACACCTGCAGCTGCAGCAACACAAGAGGAATAAATAAAGGGCATCATTTCTGCCAGTCCCAAGAGGTGATGGGATTGCTAGAAATGGTTAAAATAAATTTCACCCACTTTCTTCTTCCCCACAGTCCCTTCTCCCTTGATTTTTGTCATTTCCAGGCAGCCTCTTGCACTCCCTCTGCAAACACCCCCTTATGCAGAGCTGACAGAAGGGAACTGGACCCCCTCAAGCAGTAAAAGAGAAATCAAAGGGCTTGGGGAGAGAAGGGAAAATAAATAAATAAAAGGGCTTGTTTATCTTTTTAAGACTAGGAGAGTAGTGTTCCCAGGGGGATAGGCCAACTGTAACTCTAATCCAGCCATGCAAAGCTGCATCCCTGACTGGTTCCTGTTTCTTTTTTTCTCTTCTCTTTTCCATGGTTAATTACTGGGAAGGAAAAGTGAGGCATTTAATGCACTCCTCCTCAGATCTCCCCCTCCCTGCCCAGTGAACCACACAGAACCTGAGTGCTTGCCCCCAGACCACAGAGCCCAGGCTGGGCTGTCCCTGCTGCTGCCACATCCCTGTGGCCTCGGTGACACTCCCAGGCTGTTCAGGGATGGGGACAGGGACAGGGACAAATCCTCCACATTGCACAGCGAGCTGGTTACTGACAACAGGGGGTGGTTTTAATTCGTGTTTTTGGGAAGAAACATTCAGCTGTGTCAGTGACACTGCTCTGCCCTTACCCAGGGAAAATGAGCATAAACTACACACTGCCTGGCAGCAGGATGGCCTCCTGACATGTCTTGAAAGGAAGCAGGAGGAGGTAGCTGTGATGGGCAGATAGGCTTTGAAACATATCCCGGGGAAGGGAACATTAGAGCTGTAGGTATTCATGTGAGAAGTGGCCCTGTCCTGCTGAATCTGCCATAGCAGTGCAGAAAGCTGCCCAGTTTAATGACACCATCCTGATTCAGGGATGGCCACCAAGGGCTTGCTATTCCCAGAGCCCTGCTACAGCAGAACCTTCTGTGCTGAAGTTCCTGAAGTATATTTTGTGCTTGGGCTCTGGCCTGGAAACCAGAGACTTTTATTTTAGGATATGTGAGAGAGAATTTTCAAAGGCATATCGCATCAAAAGTCAAAGGGAATGAAGAACCTGACCTCCTTGTGTGCAGCTTGGCCTCTCTCCCCAAGCTGCTCTGGCTTCCCTTTCAGGACAGCAAAGCCTTATCCATCCTGCTTGGCAATTAATCCAGCTCATAGCCATCAGGGTCTTTCTTGAAAAAAGCAATCCCAATGGTCACCTGTGATGTCCAGGTCCACCTTTAACTGTGACACAGCTTGAAGCTGCAGCAAAGTTGGTGTGGGAGAGACAAGGCCAGCACTGAGATGTGTCACAGCACTTCTATTGATAAAATGAAGTAATTTTGCCAGTCTTGCAGGCTCCTCCAACCCACCTTTCCACAGGTGACCAGTCTCATCACCAATCCCCTGAGTTTCCTGAGCAGGTTATCAGCATCTGACCTTCAGCACAACAGCAGATGGTAAGTGATTTTGTATGAGTATCCACAAAGATGCAGTGTGAAGAGCAATTTCCCAGAAATCGTGGTGAAGGGAGAGGAAAGGTCTGGTCTGAAGTGTTTTTTCTAAAGCTTCTAATGGGGGAAGGAGAAAAACAAGAAATAATAAGTGTTTGGGTGGGGGAAGAGGAAGGGAAAACTGCCTTTTAGGGCCTGGGATACAGCACATCTCTGAAACTGCTGAGAGGGATGTAGCCATCTCTGCAAATCAAGATGAGCTGGCTGGCCAATGAAGCATGCCCAGCATTTTATTTCTCATATTGTTTGGAGATAGGGATTCAGCTGAGTGCATTCAGCAAATAAAGATCAAATAACCTGCTGTGAATAATGTTTTAAACCTGGGTTCCTATCAGGATCTAGTTATAAGCCCATATACTCTGTTGGATAAAAAATAAGTTACACATGGCTGGAGGCAGTATTACTTTCTAAGGAAGATGAAATCTGTTTTGAAATAGAAAATGTTTAGTGATTCCCCCCCCTCCTCCTTTTATTTTTTTGGAAGGGCTAAAACACATAAAGCTGCCTGATGGAGAGGGTGGAGGAGGGCCCACCAGTATTTCACCCACTGCCTCTGGGCCCAGAGCTAAGGATTTATGCCAAAAGAGGGGGTGATTCCCAGGAGGGGAGGTGAGGGGCAGCCCTTGCTGCCAGCAGGGCTGGCTGTTCTGCCTGGAATCCAGCTCTCCTCTACTGCACTGAGCTCCTCAGTGTGCAGAGAAGCCTCTGAGGAGCTGTTCCCTTCCCTGATGATGATCATCAACCCCTTGGCTGCCAGCCATGGGGGAACCACAGCTGCTGCTGTTCCTCTCACCTGGGCCAGCACAGGGGGTTCTGCTGGGGCCAGGCACAGTGCTGGTGCTTGCTCTGGTCCTGTACACAGCCCAGGTGATTTCAGAGCAGCCCCTTCTCTTCCCAAGCAGTCAGCAACACCCCATTGTTGCTATAGGGCTAGGATGTGGCAAAAAAAAAAATATAGCCACACACGACTTCCTTCAGAAGCAGAAGAAAGCAATTTATTAAAGAAACAACCACACTTTTATAGACTAGATCACAGAACCAGGATAGAACTAATTTCATTGGTCCAAGGAAGGTAACACCTCTTGTAAACGTGCTTTCACCAAAACACCACATAGCAACAGACTCTGCAGGTGCTCATCTCTGTTATTAATTCTTTCCCTTCTGTTTTCCTTCGAGTAGCTTGAGAAAGACTCAAGCTTCTTTTTTCCCTAGCTCTCACAGTATCCACATCCCATTGCTGCATGTGGAAATACAGAAAATGGCTACTGAAAGTTTTCATCGTTATTTCAGGGCTACTTTGTGGCATTTCACTTGACCCTCTTGTTCTGCTTGCTTCCTTGTCCTTCACCTTTTCTCACATGAGTCAAAGCTTCTAGTTTTTAATGAGTTTCAAAGACTTGCAAAAAATCTACATAAACCCTTAGTATTCCCTCTTCAGTAGTCCTTCAGCCAGACAGATGGTTGAAAATTTTCCCTCTAATCTGTTTTTTTTTTTAAAAAGACATGTTTATTGTGTGAAGTATCTGCTTCACAGCAAAAACTTCAATTATTCCTCAGAAAAACAAATATTAAAAAATGAAAACATTTTGACGGAAACCCTAAATACTTCAGCCAAAAAAAAAAAAAAAAAAAAAAAAAGAAGAAAAGAGAAATCCAATCCCCAATGTGTGTGTTTTTGTCTCTATTAAAATACTTTGATTTGGAAATGCTGCCACACAGGGGATTTTGTCAGAGCAATTCTCGTTCTCATTCCCCAGCATGGACTGAATGCCCTAAATCTGCTGCCTCCTTGGTGGTGGGCATGGCAGAGGTCCTGGGGCACTGCCTCCCCTCTTCAGGGAGGAAATCCTCAGGGAAGGAGCCTGAGCAGGAGATCTCACCTTCAAAGACAGGGAGAGCCTGGAGTAGTTCAAGTCTGACTAGTATGAGATACCACAGGGACATTATTAATAAGAAATATCTCTGCTTGTGAATATGATATTTCAGGGTTCATATTTCCTTTAAAACACTGGATTTAGGAAAAAGCCACACTTTTTGTCCTTTCATTATTGGCTTTGGCAGGGGTTGCACATCCCTTGACCAGCTTTAGTCACCATGAGGTGTGGTTATATCTTTATCAAACCACTCACCTCAGGTGGTGCCTCTCCAATGCAAACCTGGAGATTCACACATGGGCAACCAGGCTGTGTTTGCTTTTTTCCATGAGTGGTGAGGGATGCCTGACCTCTAGCCCTGCCCTGCTGCTCTGCAGCTACTGAGTACTGACTCCTGGAGCATCAGGCTGGATGCTGGGGAGATGGGGAGGATATTCCTGCTCATAACAAAGTGCTCATATTTGCTTATGCATTAAGATCAAACTGTTCTGCAGAGCACAAATGGAAAGATGGACAAGTTTTCAAGTCCCCTGGCAAGAACATGGGGAGGAAAATGAGACACATTTCTTCAGTCCCTCCAGACTGAGTGTGAGTGGTGGGAAGGAGAGAAGGGCTGCAGGTGCAGCCAGCCCCTCTAAGCCAGGTTTGTTCTGCCCACTCTCCAGGCTGACCAGCACACACTGCAGCTGGCACAAACCCAGGCTGTCAGCATGGTGTATTAGCCCTGGCCCAGGGCCATCCTGATGTGGTCATCCCATTTCTGGTCAGCTCAGCACCTCGTCTCCTTAGTGGACCCAAGGCACTCATCTTTCATGCCTCTCTCCTCTCAGCCCACCAGGGTTTCATCTGCATATTTACAAGACAAACCGACTTTCCTGATTCACCACAAAAATAAATTTCATGATGAATTAAGGGAAGGTGTCTTGAAAATTTAAAAAGCCTCCAAGTATTTCTCCTGATGCAGCTCAGGCCTAAAATGTTCCTGTTGGGATAAGTGGAAATATATCCCCTGCTTCTTTCAGTCTGAAACTTAAAAAGCAACTCCCAATTTTCCAGCAATAGACAGAGCTATGAGGCCCAGAGAAGTATCACACTCTTGATTACAGCTTTGCTGAAAAACATTGTTCTGATGTGCCTAGAGACAAGATAATAGGCAGTGTTTCAGTTTAAAATAAGAGGCATTTCATGACCAAAGATCCCAGTGTGCAGAGACAGGGGAATATTGAAACTGTCTGTTGGTGCTCTCCAGATTTGCCTGTATGGATTGTTCAGCCATTAAGTTTTCCCTGAAGTCCCATTTTTGGAGAAGATGCACCACCAGCTCCTTGCAATGGATCCAGAGAGTCAGTAGTGACAGCTGAGAGAAACTTAAGTACATGGAGAAAGAAAGAGCCTTTGCAAATCTGATCCTTGTGTTACTGGATCAGAGTAGCTTTTTCTTGCTTTCTTCACCTGCCACTGTGTTGAGAAGTTAGACATTGTAAATAATATTTTTTATTTGCATTTTTTCTTCCCTGGGTTTGAGCTTAGTTTATTTTTAGCATGGGTGGTTTGATATTCAGGCATGTTATACTGCAGTAACATAGTTGTTCTTAAAAGTATGGTGGTGGAATATCTTTAGATATCCTAATTTTGAATTACTGCAGATCACCCTTGCAGGAGACATGAGTTTAACATGAGTTTAATGGCATAGTCTGAGATCTGGTGCTGCAGAGGTCCAGAGAAGCTGTGTTTCCAACTGACCACTCAATGAAAAGGAAGGCTTTTCCTGTCATGGAAAGAATATCTGATTGTACTGAGCTTCCACCTAAACTCAGGAGAACAGATTAAAAAGCCACTGATAGTCTCTGAAGGCAGAAGTTGCCTCTTTAGGTGAATCAGCAGCCTTGGAGATAGCAAAAAGCAGATCCAGTGGAAGTTTTGTATCACCAGCCTCAGCCAGAGCTGCTCCATCACCATTTGTATTGTGTTGGTTTTGCTGCATGGGGATCACTGAAACAGACCTTGAAATCTGCTAGCAACCAATTGCATTTGAACAGATCAGATTTAATAATGAACATCTTCTGCTTTTCATTAGGGATGTGCAGCTTCCAGGCTTCCTGATATGAATCCAGAGGAGCTGGCAATAAAGGCAAACCAACAGCCCATGCATAATGGAGCTGGGTTTTATGCCCACACAGCTCTCTTTTGTCTTTGTGAGTGGATATAGAACCCTCAGGGCACTAATTGTGTGGGATGGCAGGTTCTGTGCAAGGTTCAGGCCACTTTTCCTTGCACTTCCCATCTGACCAGTGTCAATATCTGCAGTTCCAGTTCTTGGTGTTCTACCTCAGGGATCCACTTCAGTGTGTCTTCATCCACCTGAATTGCTCATCACACAATTTGCTTTCCTCTGACACAAACTTCTGCCCCTCTGGTAGTCTGGACTCCATTCAGAATGTTCCAGTCTACAGAGTGGCCAAGTGGTTTTTTAACCTCACATCTGAGCTTTCCCCAGGGCTCTTCCATGACAACTCTCTGCTCTGCTGGTACCTTGCTGCCTTTCAGAGTTGAGGTGAATATGATCACTTAGGATTTGGCATGAAGGGCAAGATCTTGACTTACTGACCCAGGGAGAGGTTGAAAAATACCTCATGCACTGCCTTTGAAACACTTAAACTGACAACTGTCCCAAGTATGGGTTTTTCAAGGGAAAAAAAAAAGCATGTGCTTTGTTTTGAACATGAAGTTTCATTCTCAGGTCAAATGACTGTGGTTTAACACCTCACCCAAAACTCAATGACTGTGATATTGTGGTTTCTTTCCTGTGAGTTTCCTCACAGACTTTACTTGCCAAAGACTTCTGTTCCTCCCCCCAGCTCAGCTACAAGCACATCATTGCCTGGTCTGGACAGACATGACAGTCTAAAGGTCACAAACTGGGAGGTTTGCCCAGCTCTGCTGCTTGCTGGATTGAATGACCATTGCCCTTCCATGGGCCATCCTTCCTCCTCTCCACAAGAGAGTTCAGATCTTCTTTCCCAAGAGCTGGGGGAGTGACAAAGGGCACAGCACCCATGCCAACCATGGGGAGACCTGTGAGCCCATGGCAGGCAGCCAGACAGCCACAATGAGCTCATGCTTGGAAAAAGAGTCCTGAAACACCATGGAGAGAAACAAAGACATCTGTCTAGAAAAATGCTGAGCAACTCAGAATAGGAGCATCTTAAAAGGATTGTCTATCTTGGAGAGGAAAGCAAAATATAACCCTCTGTTTCTTTATGCAAGGGGTTGGATTCATCTTACCTCTTCGAGGCAGATATTTCCATTTGAGCTGGGCACCCCAGGCTCCAATTATAGCCAAGGACAGACACAGGCAGTCAGCCTAATGTCTGTAATAGCATGAGATGAACTGCACTTTAAAAACCTATTATTCTTTCTAGCTTGTAAAATAAACCTATGATGAGTGGATTAGTTTTCCAAATAAGAACATGAAATTAATCCCATTCCTGATTTCTGGGTATCTCAGTGCAGGATTCTCCACCCTCCTACAGTTTGATACTGGATTGGTCACAAAAAGACTCCACAGTTTCCACAAACTGGATCCTTGACTGCAGCTTCTGGAGTTTTTAACCAGCCCAGGCAGTGGGTGGTATAAAATACCTGTGGATTAAGGTTATTTGAACATTTCCAGAGCTGTCAATCTTGTTTTCTAGTCTTCCTTGCAACAAACAACAAGCTAACTTTCCCATGTCATGTAATGCTAAACTATACCTAAATTTTATAAATTCCTTTATATCTTGACATACTGGACACTATGGGGGACAGTAATTGAGATGGACTATTGGAGATTAATTTATTGCAATATGTATCAGACCAAATATACATTCCTCAGCAGCAGTGAAATGAAGTGTGAGCCATAGAGCACCTATCTCTGTCCTTGGTCCATGTGGCAAGCCAGTTCTGGAATCAAATAATGCTTTTGGGGGCATTTTTAAGTTCAGTAGACTTTCTGACCCCAGGAGTCTGCAGATCAGAGGCTGAAGTCCATCATGCCAGACTAGCAGACAACTTTCCTCAGTGCCTTTTGTCTTGACTGTGAGTAACCATAAACTGTACACAAGATCCCAAACACAGTCTTACTATTGCCTTGGCATCCGGTCTTCCTTTTACCCATGAAAGCATTGTTCTGATGATATTTCTTCTATCATGGATGACTAATAAGTGAGTCTTTCAACAGTAAGATTTACACAGGACAGGGGTCCTCCTTTCTTTCCCTAGCTGTGCCGTAAAAATTCTTACTTATGTAGCACCCAAGTGCATGACTTTTCAAACTGTTGTGTTTCCTTCACATTTCTGTCTACTTCCAATGGCATTTCCCTTTCTCTGTGTGTGGCTGAGCCCCTGATCTGCTCCTGCCCCTGTGCTGCCACACAGCTCCCACTCAGCAGCCTTCACCACCCCATCAGTCCTTCCCCACCAAAACCCAGCAGGACCCAGCCTGCAGCCACCGAGTTAATTGGAGGCAGCAACAATGCTGGAGTTAATTAATCCCACCAAGCCAACGGCAGGAACTTCCTGATGTCTCATTGTTGCTCTCAGCACGTCTGATGAGATGCTCCCACCAGGAAAGGACCTCATCCTGGCCACCAGTGCTGGGGAATCACCCACCCCAGTGCAGAGTTGACATTTAGCCTTGCCTCCTCTCTGCTCTCTCACACAGCTCCAAAGATGAAGGGCAGAAGGGCTTCATTAAACCTCACCCTGTAACAAACCACACACACCTCTCACAGCTGAGCCCCCATGCCCTCATCTCTCTGGCACTGTCAGGCCTCAAAACAATTCTCATTCCCAGGGAACTCACCCCTCCCACACTGTGAAAATCAGTAAGTGCACTGTGCCTGCTGGAAAGCCTGATGCTGCCTGCATCCTCAACTGCCAGCAAGCTGCAAAACTTGGGTGCATTTGGATTTTAGCCACTGTGCATCTGAAAACCCTGAGGATAATCAGTCCCTGCTGAGCTGCAGAGGCTGGGAGGCTGCTCCTGTTAACCAACATCTCCCAAAGATGGCCTTGTAAATCTTGTAAACCACCTAGAAAAGGTGCTGTATTTAATTCTGGGAGCAATGGAGTCAGGGCAGGGAACACAGGGAAAGGAAAGTGCAAGAAAGTTGTCACAGTGCTGCTCCCTGCTTCCTCCACCTGTGCCCCAGCTTTGGGGCAATGGAAATCAAACCTTGCTCTGAATTACCCCTACCTCAGGTCCCTGAATCCAGTTTCATGCCATAAAAGCTAGGCTTGGCCCCAGCTGTTTGTTCCAGATTTACGGAGTTTTCTTCGCTGCACCTGCTTTCCAGCAGGTTTATTGCCAGCAGCTGCTAACAAGCACTGCTGGCTTGGTGGCTGGCCACAATTCCTCTGTTTATTTGCTCGGGATTTTAGTAGGGTTGCCATGTTGTTGGCACTGAAAAATCTTGGTTCAACCAATTGGTTTGAGTCACTGGCAAGGAATAACAGAACAACGATGCACAAATTGTCTTGGAAAACAGAAACACCTATGTTGGAAAAAAATGAAATCTTTCAGTTTGTGACTCAGGCAGAGCATCACTGTAATTTGGTGAAATCCAAGAAGGGCACTGGAGCCATTCATGTAGCCCCGTTAGTGAATTTAGGCTCTTCAGAAGGAGCCATTAACATTTGTTTAGTTATTTTCAAGCAGAAGTTGGCAATCTTTAATCTGTGAAATTTCCCATAATTTATTGACACTTACACATCTTTCTTTTCTGCAGAAACACTGCTGGTTTCAATTAGCGCAAATTAATCAATAGCAGGGGGGCCACGCTGAGTTCCAGGGAAAGGCAGGTGAGGAGTGCTGGCTGCATGTTAAACACAGAGAGATGTAAAAGTGACAACTGGGGCTGTGCTGAGGAGCTGAGCAGCGGGGCAGGAGCGGGGGAGCTGCACAGCTCCAGGGCTGCACACAGCGCGTGCTGCCAGATGGAAATGCCTGCTTTTAATTAGGGCTGCAAAACTTTATTGGGTGTTTGTGTGTGTGTGTGTGTGTGTGTGTGTGTGTGTGTGTGTGTGTGTGTGTGCTACAAGCCTCCCCTCGTGCCTGCTCCACAGATGATGAGAGATGTTCCAGCTCCTGCTTGCCGCGGCGTGGGATCACTCAGGGTTTTCTTTATCTCAGGCTGGAAAGCTGGGTTTTCTGGGTTTGTCAGCCAGAGAGGGACTGCATCACTTACACCTGCACACAGTTAGTGGTGCACCAATCTGCCTGGGGCTCTGCATCTGTCCCTGGTCCCAGTGTCCTCACATGTCCCTGCTCCTCTGCCCACTTCTCCAGGTACTGCCAGAACACGATGCCCTGGGCCCTTGGGTGTCCTGGTCCCCCAGAAAGCTGTGGAGTTTTGGCCTTTTTCAAGGCACAACCCTGATGCTCACTGCTGTATCTAAGGTGATGGTCAGACCACCATCCTAGTGCTTCCAGTGGAGACAATCAGGGAGAGGGAGAGGAAAATCAGTGGAGAAAGCATTTTTCAGTTTAAAAGGCACAACCTGTTTGAATTAACACAGGGACTTGTGTGCTTTTAGTTGGATAGTCAGGTACAACTCCTGTTTTTCTCATCTTGTCACAGAGCAATCTGACAGCTCTGGGCAGGACCAGCCTATCATAGAATCCCAGAATGGTTTGGGTTAGAAGGGATCTTAAAGATCATCTGGTTCCAACCTTCTTGCTGTGGCTAGGGACACTTTCCACTAGACCAACTTGCTCAAAGCCCATCCAACCTGGTCTTGAACACTTCCAAGCATGGGGCATCCACATCTTTTCTGGGCTACCTGTTCCAGTGCCTCATCACCTCCAGAGTGAATAATTTCTGCTTAGTATGCAATCTAAACCTACTCTCTCTCAGTTTGTAGCTGAAGTTACTCTTTTACTCCTTTCTTCCCCTCTCTGTGTTATGTGCAGGCAGGGCTTTCCCTACTGCAGCTCTTCCAGCTCCTCTGTGCTGGTGTGTTTCTGAATGTCCCTACCAAGCCATCACAGCATCTGCAGCCTCAGCACAGACACCCTTAGACCTTGTCCACATGATTCTCTCACTGGATGTGGCAAACCACACTGTACCTGCTTTTTTCCCATAGATCTGCAGGATCAAACCATTGCAAACTCACACGCTCCTCTCTTTGTTTTTCTTCCTGCCATATCCCAGGCAGCAGCAGCAATAATCAGTCCAGGATCAAAACCTACTCCCTAATATCCAGCTTTGGTTGATGATGATGTATGAAACAGAGAGAAAAGAGACAGCTTGATTTTCATAGGCTAGGTGTTGACCCTGCTGAGCTTAGTGTAGCATGAAACTAGTTTTGACTAGTAAACTGAATAAATATACCAGGGAAGCTGGAGAGGGGCAATATATATGCAACACTAAGGTGCCATTTTTGCAAAATGACTTTGATTCATCAGAGGGCTAAGCTGATGCCCAGTGCATTAGAAATCCTGTGAACAGTAGCTCAGGGAATTATTTAAATTCATAATCTGTTTGCAAGAAACAGCTTCTTCTTCTGCTTCAAAATGTGAAGCCATTTGTCAGAGCATCTCAGGGCAAAGCCCATGGGACATGGTGCTGCCAGGCAGCCCAAGGGATGCAGCAAGGAGGGGAACAAAGGCCTCCCTGCTGCACTGCCAGGTCTGCAAGAGCCAAGAGAGTCCCCTGCAACCACAATGTGGTAGAAGAAGCAAGATCTGGTTTGTTAGCAGAAAAAAATATGTGTCCTGTGAAATTCCATCTAGGTAGAAGCAGTAAAGTAAATGGCTGGGAACTGGTTTCTTTGCAGTGGATGACTTGACAGAAGGGTGATAAAAATAATGGTTATTTCAGCTCACAGAAACTCTTCCCATGGTTCTGGCATGTCCTTCAGTGCTCAGGCAAAAGCCTGCCTTTCTGGATCTGCACCCCAGCACCATCCACGGCAGAGGACTGAAATGTTGACAGATTTAAGTTTCAGGTATGTCACAAAGCAAGAGGTGTTTCTGGCTGAATCCAGAGAGATCTGAAAGTGATCCTCAGCTTACCCAGGCTAAAGGGTGGCTGTGCTGTGACTGCAGTGTGAGTCTGCCTCAAAGGGCAAATCCTGCTCCTTGCTCCCATGGAAGGGGTGATGAGAATCACTCCTTATGTCACCAGGATTTTGATGGATGCACTATGAAAGAAGCACAGACTCAGCAGACATCCTCCCCAAAATTCTTTTGAAGCTCTATCTTCCCTGGCAGGAGCCAATCCCTGTGTGTGCTCCAAACTGGTCAGATATAATCCCAATCTGGCATAACAGCCATGTGCTTATTTTAGCAGGATGCTGCTCTCTCCTCAGTGAAAACATTCCCTGAAGGATTCTAGCATATCTTAATGAATTATGGGACATTTCCCTTTAATTCCTGCAGCAGCAGGAAGTAATAATAAAAAACTGCATCTGTTATCTTCATTTACACTCCAGTGCCTGATTGTGATTTTTTCATTGCCCTTGAATACACAGACTGGGAATTCTGCTGTCCAAAACTACAGCCCCTGAATGGTGAGGGCTCCCCTCACCAAGCTGGGTTAGTCTGGAGGTAAAGGAACCACCTTATTCATGCACAACATTGCACATGCCTGCTCATAACCAAAGAGAATCAGGGTTCTTACCATTGCTGTCCCATGGTAGGACAATAAATAGCTGGGTTGAGGTCAGTGGATTTTGTGGACAAGAGGACACTCTTTATATATTTTTCCTTCTAGGTGACAATGGCTTCAACTGAGGAAAGAGCAAATATAATAAAGAAAATCTTCTCATATTGAAATACGTTTTTCTATTAAATATAGAGGTCAAAGGAGAAAAAGTGAAAGAGGAAGAGATCCTGGCAAAGGTTTATTTAATATATGCTACACTTTCTTTTTTTTTTTTTTGAGGTACAGAGAATAAATTGAGCATTTTAATGTATTCCATAATGCTGCAGAAACATGACCTTGAAGTTAGCATAGAAATCTATTTCAGCTTTTATTTAGCAGCTGTGTAGCCTTTCAGAATATGAACTTTAATAGGAGTAGAGTTAACAACCAATTGTCTTCACTCAGGCATGATCATAATCTGATTCATGAACACATACTTTTCTCTATTGCTATTTGTTTAATTTTCCATCCTTTGAAATAAGTGCTCAAATCCCTATTCTGGCTCCTAGATCAAGACTTAGGGCTCCTGTGTGTTTTATCTGTTTCTGTGAAAGAGAAGCACTTGGGAGAACAGAAACACACTCCAATCACTCAGAGAGCTTTTTTTGCCCTGAGAAAACTTCCACAGCCCACAGTTCTTCCCAAACTGATCTATCTTTTATTTTTGAGAAAATAAAATCAGAATAATTTTCCTCTTGGATTCACTGAAATATGTTTCCAACTTCAAAGAGAGATTTAAAGAAAATAATTGTTACAAGTTGCAAAATTCACTAAAATGAGTTTGTCTCTCTAACTTTGTCTCTCTAAATTTGTCTTTCTCTTTTTTTTTTTTTTTTTTTGTTTGTTTTTTTTTTTTTTTTTTTTGTTTTTTTAGGGAGGAAACAGGTATTTGGTAGATATATATTTTGGTAGGAAAACAAAACTTTGATGGGCTAAATCACACCGTGCTGAGTGTATGTTTTTGCCCAGCTCATGAAATACCAGGATAACAGCAGCCACTTCTCATTAAAAACACACTTAAGAAAAACAAGAACTTTATAGTAGTAGATGAACAACTTGCAAAAATACAAAGAATGAAGAACCAGCAATGAGCAAGCCCTGTTCCAGTCCACTTGCTGGCTTCTTGATTGACAGGCTGGAGGAAAGAAGCAGCATCTCTTGATAGGAAACATTTCACTGCTGGGTTCCTTTTCTGCCTGCCTGCCTGGAGGCAAGTGATGGCTGAGCACAGAGCCCTGCACCTGCTCCATCAGGTGTTGTTTGCTCAGCATCACCCTTATCATTTCTGAAAGCCCATCCAGAGTTCTGCTCTGCCCCATCCCAGCCCCATCCTTTGAGGCTCTGATCAGAGGCTGCCCTCTCTTCCACCTCCCAGTCACCCTGGAGAAGGCAAGGGGAGGGAGAAGAGGCAGAGGGGAGGAAGGAAGTAGTGAGTGGTGTAAATGAGCAGAGAAGGAAAACGTTATCCACCCAAAAAAACCACACAGAGTGAGTGTGGCTGACAAACTGTCACTGCTGGTGTCCTTCACTTCCCTGGCTGTCATTTGTAATTCATCAGAAGCAGAGAGAGGACTCAGAATCATAACAGGGTGGCATCTTCCATCACAAGAAACTCCGTTCTTCTAATTAACTTTCCCAGTGACCCGGAGACAAACACTCTGTGTGCGCAGAGAGAGCCGGAGAGGGGGACTGCACTCTGGTGTCTCCACGTTTACAGCACTGCTGCTTGATTGCTTCCTGGGGACAGGGGGGATTAATTTGTGCCTCTAAAGCATGCATGGATAGTCTGTAAATTTGCTTGAAACAGAGGTTTGCTCTGCCTGTTGTGATCTGCCCTTGTCTGAAGGGAAACGTGCCTCAGTGCAGCACAGCAAACAGCATGGAGAGTCCATCCAGATGGACTGAAGGAATTCTCTGAGTACTTTTGTGTGAAAAACAAGATTTCTGGGCCTCACCCCTCTGTCATGGATGTTGGCTTTACACAACTGGTACCAAATCCACCCCTCATCTTACAGGCATAGGGAGGACCAAGGTGTGCTCCAGGGAGGACCATTCCAAATCAGATCAAAGATTCAGCTCATCTTTTTTCTTAAACACTGGGCAATAATGGGTGTTCAGTAGTCATTCTTAAAAACTGGGTGGAAAAACAGCTGTAAACATTCTTGGCCAGTGGTTTGTGGCTCAAGGAGTCCCATAGATTTGGGGAAAGGTGATGTTCTAATCTGTGCAGGGATTGAGCTGGGGGCAGGTCACAGGAATCCAGGTGCACAAAAACAAGGTTTCAAAAAGCTTCAAGGTTTCCAATATAAGATTGCAAGGCTTTAAAAAGATATGCTAAAATATAGTCATCCAACCATTGCAGAAAACCTGGTCTTGAAGAACTGATTTATTATTGATGCCATGAGATGAAATAATTTTTAATGTTCCTTTTGTAATTGAGCAGTAAGATCCTAATGGACTATAGCCAAGCTGGACCTAAATGTTAGAGCAAGCTACCCTGAAAGCAGTAACTGCCTGATGCAACAGCCTGGAAATCTTGGGGTGACTTGACATAAATTAACAAGTAGAGGTTTATAATGCATTAAATATGACAATTAATCTTACAGTCAGTGAAGCAGCTTCTCTGTGAGTTATTTTGATGTCAAATTACATTTTACTTTACTCTCCCTGAATCCCCTGGTCTCACTCAAGATGCAATAAATTTTATATTCACAACACCAATCAGTAGAGCAAAAACTGTTAAAGAGGAAGGTAAAAATGAAGTTGCTTATTTAGAAAATAACTGGCTACAGCAACCTCATATAATCTATGTCTCTCAAAATCAGTTATTACTTTAAGGAGGTGGAATTGGTGGCCACAGGTTGCAGGCTGTTTCCTAGGGCTGCAAACAGTTCTCTGTGGAACCCACATGCCATAATGCCAGATAAAGCTCAGCCAACAGTGCTGCCTCTGCCATGAAGCACAAAGCCTTACCACAATTATTATGTTCAATTAGTTTTCCTGTCTAGTTTGAGCAGTTACATCTGAGGACTTTTTTTTATTTTTATGAAATATGCTTAGAATACATCCTCCTTTCCAATTTCTCATTGCATGGATGAGATTGTTTCTTTATACCATGTATGAGGAGATCAGTGGCAAACTAAGCACATTGCAGAGCCCACCATGTGTCTGGTAGGCACTTTAAGAATTTTATGAGGGCAGCAACTTGTCATTTGACTAGTCATTTGCAAAAGATATATGAAACATAGTCAGGCGAGCCAAGGATGAAGTGTTGTTTATTGCAGAAAATTTGATGGGTCCTTCCATGGAGAGAGGTGTCAGAAGCAGGATGACCTTGGGGCTCATCAGTCCTGCAGAAAACAGGCAGATGAGATTACAACAGTTGTCAGTATTTGTGCACATGCAGACAGAAGTAAGGGGAAGAACCAGTAGAACCCAATCAATGGGAGCTGGAATCAACTATAAAGGTGGGTAAAGTGGATAGAGTGTGTAGATAGAAAAGGTGTTTACATAAATTTGACTTTGGGGATTGACTGACACATGATAATTTAATTGGGAGTCACCTTGACAGCAGAGCCCTCAGTCCCCTGCTATGGAAGGTCATGTCCTCCACCTCAAGCACTGCCCAATATTTCTGGAGGACCAACATTCCGATTCTAGAATCTAAATGCTCTTTTGGGTTTTCCAGGCTGTTTAATTCACTCAGCTAGAAATAATCCTGGTGTTCAGCAGGGCACGGCAGGATGTCTGCTGGGAGGTCATGGATTAATTTATTTAGTCTATAAATTAGGAAAAAATACCGGTCTCAAATGTAAGCAAGACAGATGCTGAGGAGAGGGTTGCAAGCCAAAAACCATTAGCAGGAGCTTGCACACTCTGTGTGTGTGTATTAGCCCTGGGTCAGCAGAGTGGGGGCCTGGAGCCTCCTGATCACTGATGTGAGATGAAAAAGCTCTTCAGCAAATGGGCCCTGATTTCACCTGCACTCAGCTACCAAGGGGGCTGTTTCTGAATGGCCAGGTGTGGCCTTCTGCCCCAAGCCTTGCCAACTTACTCATGGCTGGATGAATCTGCTAAAATGATCAGCTGGGAAATAGCTGATATCGTTAAATACCATTTAAGCTGTCATTTTTATGTGTAGAGTCAACACCCCTCATGATGAATGGGTCAGCTCACACCTCAGGGAGTGATTATTGCAGGTGTGTTGCTGCCTTGGAAAAACATCAGGGTCTTGCTTTGCCCTGGCTTATATTTAAGCCTGCAGCACAGTTTATGCAAAGGCAAGATTGGGCCCTTAGGAACCATGTCTGTCACAAGGAGCATGAGAAAGAATAAAGGAAGAAGCCTGATGTCAGATTCTTGATTTTGCTGAAGTTTCAACACAGCACAAATTCCCAAAGCCCCAGGAAGGAGTGCTGAAATTTTCTTTAGCAGAGTAATGATGTTTGAGGCTATTTTTCTTGTTGCAGACAAGTGCACACCAATAGCAACAAAAAAAGAGCCTAATGAACCTGCAGAAACGTATGGCCCTAATGAAGATGAAAGTCTCTCTTGCAGCCACCTTGCCTAGAAACACACACAAAAAAGGAGAAGATTAAAAAAAGAAAAGACAAGGTGCCAGCTGCTTGGAAAGATTTCAGAAGCACAACTGGGTCTGCAAAAAGGAAGAAAGGAAGAAAAAGCTTTTCCCCTGGGGTTCTTCTGCAGGATCATTCTTCATTGCAGCTGAGTTTGCATTAAATGGCGCAGCTGGTTGGAGGAGGAAGGCTTCTGGGTGGAGGAAATACAGAGATATATATTTTTAATGGGCTCATAAGTTTCTGGAGAGAGAAATGAAGAGCTGTTAAGCTTCTTGAGCTGAATAGTTCTTCTGATTCCAAGAGCCCTGAGTGTTGCATTGCCTCTGGTGATTGTCAGCTCTCTGCGATCCTCACTCCATTTGTTATTTTATTTGTGTGAGAACAAACAGCCTATCCCCTGATAAGATTTACAACTAATGTTGAGGAGGAATTTACAGAAAATACCAAAACTTGTACTGTAAGGCTTGTTGGTTTTTACTGAGATCTGTTCCAGGATAGAAGACATTACTTTTCCAGCTTTCTCCTCTGGAAGCTGCCTTCGAGGCTCAATTTAATTTTTTTTTTTTCCTAGTGAAAGAAGTTTGTCTTATATCTGCAGCCCCTTGTGATCTCTTGGAGTGGCAGGAAGTGTCAGGCATGGGCTCACTGGCTGAGTTTTTGGGTAGGCAAGGCTGGACTGGCAGAAGGTGCTGCCTGTCAGGTCTGAGGTGGGTTGGTGCTGCAGCCCCTGGCCACATCCTCACCAGTGCCACAACAGAGCTGACATTTCCAAGAGCCAAGACTTTTTACACTCTGGCAAAACATTGATTTGAAGATACATAAAAAACAGTTGCCTAATGAATATTGTTTTCCAATGAAGGGGAATAAAACTTACCAGCAGCAGACTTAGGTTCTGCCTTTAGTTAAAAATCTTTGGGTCACCCTGAATTTAAGAGCTGAGTTTGAGATGTTTTGTACAGGGTACATTTTGGAATAAGAAGAGCTCTTAAAAGGGATGATAATTTCTGCCATGACTGTTCCTTGCATTGTAGTGGTGCCTTCAGATTTAATTTTCAGAGAGGGAGTACACGTGCCAAGTGCTGTCCAGACTCAAAGCAGCACAGCCCAGGAGGATAATGTATCCCTTAGGAAAGAGCAGAAATGTCTGACTTGCTAGCAACAATGAAAACATTTTTTCCAGTGAGTCTATTTGGAAAATATACAAACAGGAGGAGTAAATGAAAAGGACAAAGCTCCAATGCTTAAAGATGTTTCAAAGGCAAAATTTAAGCTGCAAAGGGGAAAACAAAAAAGGGGGAGAGAAAAAGAGAAATAAATCTCTGTCTCATGGGGCTGCTGCTAGAGAGTCATTCTTCATTGCTGCTGCTGATTCTGCATTAGAGGTGTAGCTGATTAAAGATTTGGTTTTAGGGAAGGTTAGGGGTGAGGTGATACAGAGATATATATTTTTAATGGGCTTGTAAGTTATTAGAAGGTGAAATGAAGGGCTGTTCAACTTCTGAACCAGAACCTTGAATGCTACAATGTTTTACTAATTGCCTTTATGTCCCAGTCTTTAGTCTTGTTATGATTTTTATTTGTGCACTGACCAGCAGGAACTGTCCTCTGTTAAGATTTGTGACAAGTGTTTGTTGTTTGTCCCCAGCACAGAGTGCAGCACTGCTGATGATATCTATAAAGCATTCTCTGGTTGGATACAGGTCACTTTGGCATGGAACTGAAGACATGAACCATTCCCCACCACAGCACAATACCTCTGGTTTGATGATATAAGAGATCCTTTAAAGTTTCCAGCACAGGACCAGGAATGTTTGACTGCACTGATCTGGTGGGTGCTTGCTGTGATAATTCAGGTTTCCTCAAAACCTGCTGATGGGCTGGCTGTACATCAGCTGGCTTTCTGCAGGACCTGGTGCTACACCTGATCCTAAAACCTTGAGAAACTTTGCACTGCTCTCTCCAGCTGGTTACAGAGAAATGCAGCCCTGTTTCCAGTCCCTGAGACTGAGCTTAGTCTTAGGACCAAGGGTTTAAAGCATTGGCTTGTGAACTTATCTGTGCCTGGAGTACATCACACCAGCATGTTCATTGCAATTCAAGCCTGTACAGCTACTTCTCCTATCTGTGTCACCTATTGTGCTTGTTAAAGCTATATAGTTGAGGTAAAATACATTTTGTAGCTGCATATTTCTTTTTCTCTTAAGCAACAAGATGTTTCTGGTTAGGAGGGCTCATGTGCCAGAAAGCCTCAGCTGCAGGTGTATTTTTGCATTAAATGTAAGGAAAAAAAAAAAAAAGACACATAAGAAAAAAGAGATGATGGGTTTCTTCTTCCAACACCTCCGACTCAAGTGGTTTACTGAGATTTAAAATAAACAAAACTTGCTACACAGCCACCTCTTGCCCTCTTCCCCGAGAACCAGCCCTGGAGATGTGGAGTGTGGATAGAAGAATCATTAGAGTGTGATAAATAAACCTATCATGGGGATAACAGAAGTCCTGGGCTACACAAATCAGGTAGATAGAAGGAGAAAGAGGTCACACCAGTGAGGTGAAAGGGCAGTGTAGCATGCAGGTAATGTTTAAAAAGGAATTAGTTAAACAAAACAAAACAAAAGAAAAGAAAGCAAAGCAAAGCAAAATAAAACAAAACAGAAAAAAAAAAACCAAAACCAGAGTGAAAATAATGCTAAGAGATGGACAACAGGAGAGAGGATGAGAAAAGACATTTATTTAAAGCAAAAGTTATGTGGCTAGTTTCAGTGAGCAAGGTTACAAGGAATGTAGGAGAAAGAAGAAAAAAAAAAGGCAAAAAACTAAACCACAAGACCAAAACATGTTGTTGGTGTTTTCAGGGAGAATCTTATCTGAATGGCTTCCTGATGTCTGGCCAGCTTTGGTGAAATCCTGCTTTACTCTTCATTTTGTTAATTGAGATTGTGAAGATATTTGATTGGAAAACAGAACTTCTGGGCTATTGTTTTCTTTTTAAATTGAATCTTTTTATGTTTTAATGAACAATAGGGACAGGAACACCTTGTTTTCATTATTTTTCCTTTCTTTTAACATTAGTAATGTACAACAAAGAGAAGGGAGATGAGATAGGATTGCTATTCTTAGTCCTAATGCAGATGCTTGTGAATGCTGGAATAAAGATATGTGAGCTCAGATAGTCTTTCCCTCATTTACGCATTTTTCTTGATAGAAATTATAAATTCATCTTTATCTCTGCCTGGATTCCTCTATTTTTCATTTAATTTTCAATGCATTGAGTGTTTTTGTGTTATTTTGTGTTTCAGACCCAGCATCTCTCTGTTTCTATTGACTGTGACATTGCCTTCCTTTTGTGGGTCAGGATCATCTCTGGGGCTCTGCTCAATGGGTGCTTCAGGCTGCTCATCCTGTGGTCACTCCTTCTCCTCCAGACACTGGGTGTCAATTTGAGCTGTTGTGGCTCACACCATCATTGCATCAGCAGCAAAAATCTGGAACAATCAGCCTTGTCCACAAAAGGATGGAGCACATGGTGATTTTAGAGTCTCAGCATGTCCTGTTGGTCCATTGAGTCAGCAGCTCCACAAGCCTCTGCTGCAAATGCTCACATTGCAAGGTCAGGGGATGTGTCATGGCAGACTAGGACAAAATCCAAGCAAAAATGGATTAAACCAATGTCTGAGGCACCAAGTGGGCTTTGGATTAGGTCCAGAAGAAGACTGTGATGTGGGATTATTTCTCTGGGCAAGAAGGGGTGGCTTCCTTCTCCCTTCTACATCATGCAAATTCATGGTGCATTGTGAATTTACTTGTATTTGCATGTCTTTGGGTAAAGTGGAGAGCTGAGTTTCAGGAAAATGGAAGTTTTGCTAACCACAAGCTTACAGAGACCATTTTCACAGCATGTCAAGGGGGAGATCAGTTGGTCTTTAGTGCAGGCATATTTGTGAAGAGACACCCAGAGCCATTTCAGAAATTAGTGCCTGCTCTCCAGCCTGCTTTTCAAATGAGTAGAGAAGCATAAGAAGTCCCCATGGATTTCTCCTGTCATGTACCTCTGAAATCCACCACACTTTGAATGAATATCACCATCTAGCACTGACTGCATGTTGTTCCCCCCAAGATCTGACCACTACCCTCTATTATTACAAAGCCATGGGCAAAACACTGAAGAAAATGTCCTTCAAAGCTTTGTTAATGAGTGGTTTTTGAGATTCACAGTATTCGGCTTTGTGGTTGCTAGGTCTCTGTGCTTAGAGGTTGTCATCATCTGCCCTAGATAGAACATGATTAATAAAGAACTTTTTTAATGTAATTTTTGCTGCTGACCTTAATTGCACAGGTCAGAAATGAAAGCAGCTCGCCATATGCCAGACATTAAGGTCTTGAGCAATTCCCCAGCAAATGTTACACTCCCTGGATTGGATTGGAGCACAGCCAGTCTGCCCTCATTGAAACTTATAAATTGCCTTTATCTTGCTGGCAATGTAAAATTAAATTGGTATAAGGGATATTGCATTGTTGATGAAGATGTACAAGGCAGAGTTAACTCCACTACAGTGAACTTATCACGAGATATGAAAAATATCTTAATTGGCTCAGCACCTTCCTTGCATGGCCTTGAAGAAACCCAGTGTTCCTGAAAACTGCAGTACCATTAAAGAAAATAGTGTTTGTTCATTCTCTTTGTGTGTTTGAGTTGTGCAGCTTTTCCTACACTGCTCATGAGCAGAGCAGCACAGAACAGGATGCAGAGTGGTTTAGATGACGCTGTAGCCAGCTATGGCTGTATTTAACAAGTGTGATGTATTTATGGACTGCAATCCTTCCCTTGCTACAATTCTTCCCCCAGCTCTATTTCTGTCCAGTGTCCATAGAGAGCTTCTTTTATCAAGTTTTCTCATCTCTAGCTATAGCAACAATTGCATGATGTAAATGTAGGAGCAGCAGGGAATCATTGGCTAGAGATGAAGCCTGGTGAACATTAACCCTTCTGGGTTCTCTTAACATTTAACCTCAAAATTTAGAAGTAAATGACAATGAAAATCCTTCCAGTAATTTTCTCTTTACATTAACCCAATCAAAGAAATTTAAATCAGCCAAGACCTTTTGAGTCAGTGTGTCCTGCTTCCCTTGAGCCAAAGTCCTTGTGGTCTGTTACTTGTCTTTGAGAGAAGATTGGGAAGTTATTGTATTACTCACTTGTTACAATCCCTCTAGAATTATAACCACATTAATGTAATTGTGCCAAACTGAGGCAGACATTTTCCAGAGAGGGGGAGTGAGCAAGGCAGGGTTTGTAGTCTCAGGGTTTTATATTCCCAAACATCACAGCTGCATTGAGAGTGGTAAGCCCCAAAGCAGTGGGGCTGGTTGTTCCAGCACACTACAAAAACCACCAAGAATCCCAAGGGTCTTTCTCACTCCTGTTATTGATGTGCATGTAGTGGTGGAATTGTGTTACACACACAGAGGTGAGGGCATTGCCAGCAGTTCCTTGCATGCCTGATCCCCAAACCAGAATTCTGTGTGTCCTGCCATGAGCTGTGGGGCTGTGAGCCCTGGGCTCTTTGTGAAAAGGGCACAGGCTTCTGGCAGCTCCAGCTGCAAAAGGAAAAATAGGTTGGATGAGTGAGTGAGAGACTGGACACTGAGCTCTGAATCTCCATCAGTGAGCTGTCCTTGACCCTGGGTGAGGTGTGCAACTGGCACACCTTGTGGGTGCTGGATGGCAGAATCATTAAGGGATTTGTGCCCTCAGCTGCTGCACTCAGACACTTGTCCACTGTCCTTGACATGAGATCCAAGCTCTCATAGGTGTAAGGGTGGCTGAATATTTCTCCTCTGATCTTAGAGATGATTTCAGCACTTGAAGACTTATGCTGCCTCCAGCAGTGAACCTGGAATGAGGTCAGTGCACTTTGCACACTCCTTCACTCACATTTTTATCAGTCAGTGTGGACCATATTCTGGAGGGTTCCCACAGGAGCCTTCTTGTGAGTTTGGGGCCATCTGAGAATTGGCAGTGCTCAAAGTGCCAACAGTAGGATTTGGTGGAGGGTCAGGGGGAGGAGGGGGCACCCCACGAACCATCCATCTGGACACAGGAGGAATCAATACCTTGCAGCCCCTAGGTGTTAGGGTGACAAGCTCTAATAAATGCAGCAGATGGGGATCTGGTAGAGAGTCTTTAGTAGGCTGGCTGAGTGCCTGACAAACCACAGGGAGAAAATCACAGTATTAAAAGAAGCCCCACGCAGAAATGCACTGAAACTCTGCCAGCAAAACATCCGACCAAAGGGCTTCCTGCACAGCACCAGTCAAACCTGCTGCCTCCTGTGTCCCCTTCCTCCTTCTTCTTCCCAACCCTGGTGCCAAGAAAGAGCCTTGGTGATCATCTCACCAAGCATCCATCTCCCACCCTGCCTCTCCTCATGTTCTCCCAGACCCTGAGGGATGAACAAGCAGCATCCAGGTTGTACTTGGGCCATGTCTGGAAGTTTTTAAAAAGACAGAGAGAGAGAGAAATATTTCAGCAGAACATATCTGTTAACTGGCTTCTTCACCTAATTAGCTGTGGAAAAGTCACCAGATGGACACAGATTTTAATGATGGCTTCATTCAGAGTCTTGGAGGAGTGGGTTGGATATAAGAGATAATTATCTTGACTTTTAGATGCAAAAAGATTCTATTTTATTCTGCTTTTCCCCCCTCTAGTTCATTTTTAATGAAAGAGAGGAACAGTGAAATTCAAAACATCAAATAAAAAAAGGAAGGTTGACAATCCATCGTTTAATCTCTGCTTAGTGCCAGCCTGGAGTGACATTTCTAAGGATTGGTTTGATAGGAAGCTTGTTTGTTCATAAATTGCCACAAAATGGCATTCTGAGTTTAGGCAGGGACTTCCCCCCTCCCCCTGTGTGCTGGGAGGAAAGTTAAAGCCATATGATTAATGCTACAGGGGATAGAAGTGAGTTTTCATGACACAGAAAGGAATATAGGTAGGAAATGTCACTTTCACAACTATTCTCCTTCCTACCCTTGATGCCCCTGGATCCTACACTAGGAGGCATCAAGAAGAGACCATGAGAGCATTATCCACTGGTGTATAGCAGCATCAGAAGGTGATAAACACCTCAGAGGGGCTGCTGGCACCCTCCTTTAGCACAGAGAACAGAGCCTGTGCCTGCAAGGCAGGAGAGCTGCCACTGCTGTGAGTGGGTGAGGGAGGGTGGACAAAAAGGTGGTGAACAGAAGAGCTGGAAGAAACTGGGAGGTGACAGGACAAGTCTTCCTCGTGATGCAGGGGAAAAATTCATTTCTCTACAGGCTTCCTTCAGCCTGCTTCCATCTGGCTGTGGAAAGGAAAAAGTCCATGAGCACCCAGAGCACTGAGCAGCTGCAGGCATGAGCTCTCAGGAGTTAGGATTAAAGAAAAGTGAGGCTTAGCAAATCAGCAGCATCCCAGTGAGAATGTGCTTTAAATGGATGCCATGCTCAGGTCTGGGTGTGCTCTGAGTAACACCCACAGCGTTTGCCTTTGATCAGATTGATCTGGGTCCCGTTGGAGTCTTACAGCTGGTGGCTGGAAGTGGATTTCAATTCAAACCTTATCAGCAGCATGGACACTCAGACCTGAAAAGGGTGGAGGCTCATACACATCTCAGGGATCAGCCTTTTCTGTGCCCTGATCTGATTTTGAGGGGAATCTGTTTTTTTTCCAGTCCCTCCCATCTCCGTCAGTGCACTCCTAGGATCTGATGGAAAAAGGAAGAACACAAACTAGATTCAAAATACAACAAATTGCCACCTTTCTTTTGAAGCTACTCTGATGGCTGAGAACTTGCAGTATATGGTTGTGAAATGTGGCCATTGTCATTCAAACTGAGTGCAGTCTCTAAGGACAAGCCTTGCTTTCCTGTATCATAGTGAAGGGCCTGATAGTAGGGCACAATGAGGGGAATGCAGTATATATAAAAGAAAAGACAAACAAAAGACAAAAAAGCCTTCAATTTCTGAGAGCTTATACAGGCATCTGGATAAGTGGATCCTGTTATCCATGATTGAAATAACTGGGACTTCTGAAGTCCAGAAAATGAGGAAACCACTTGAGAAAAACATTGTTGGAGAGGTTTTAGCATTCACTCTGCCAGGGTAGCCCATGAGACCAGTCTTTCACACAGTGCTCCAGCCCTCTCTGTGCAGCTGCTGTGCAGAAGAACATTTGCAGAAATGGAAGATGATGGGAAAATTCAAAGTAGGCCATTCAGAGCTCTTGCAATGCCTCTGATTCCAATCACATTTTCAGCAAAGAAGGAAAGGATAAATGGGAAAACATTTATTGTTATTGTTACTATTATTGTTGTTGCCATTATTTTACCATCAATTTCCTAAATTGTCATCAGTCTTGTGCAGATTATGGCTCTACGAAATATTCAGGTGTAAAGTCTAAACTCTTTTCCCAAGACTTTGCAGTAACTTTAGCTGACAGCCCTCCCAGCCCGAGAGGAAAGGGTTTGGGACAAAGTCCTGTGTCCATAGGAAAAAGTGAGACAATCCCTCAGCACAACATTGCAAATCACAAGAGAGATCCTGGACCAGCTGTGGCTGTAATTAGAACTGCATGGATAGGTAAATGTAGATATGGGCATTTCCATATACACTTGTATATAAAGCTGTTGGGTGGGTGCTAGAAGGTATTATTATTGCTTTAGAGTGTTCAAGAAAGGTGGGATAAGAATAAAAGCTTACCTTGTAACCAAAATTATGTTAAGGTGTAATTAAGAATAAGAGTAGAATCAGCCAAGCAGGAGCTAAGCAAGGGACCTTGGCTTGTAGAGTTTATGCAATAAAAAGTGCCACACTGAGCCCCACAAGCTGGTAGCCTTGGTGTGCCTTCCACAGAATGCCTGGCCCTTTCACCAGAGGACTCTTTCCTGGTGATTTATTGAGGACCTTGTTTAACATGAGATCAGACATCATTTCCAAACCCATTAAATTGTTTTTGGCTTAGCAGTGTGGCTTGATTTTTCATTCTAGTTTTCCTAGGGGCTTTATTAAAGTGTGAAGCTGCTTTCTGTGTTTCAGGTAGAAGTAAGTGTGGTATTCATCATTTTGAGCTGCTGGTATTGAACAGCTGCCTTTGCTTTTGGTCCACCCTGGAATTTCAGCCTGTTTCTGTATTTAACTAACTGATTAAAAATAGGTAGAAAAGTCTCTGTGTTGCAAAGCCATTCAATATTTGGAGAGAATCTTAAAAAAAAAAAAATCCACTACAGAACATATATGACCTCAAGCTTTAGAAAAGGGAAATGCTCAGATATTAGTGTGGGGTCTTTTCTGTTAAGCACTGGTGATTGTCTGGATGAATTCCTTGAACTATCAATACAGACAGAGGAACTGGATGTCCTGAGACCTTCCTCAGCTATGCCCAGGCTCTCACAGGAGCTGATCACACATTAGAAATGCCATGGTCAGGCCAGGGTGACCAAATCATCATGAGGTTAAAGCTATGTCATTACTGATGTCACTCAGAGCACCTGATGACCTGAGTACTTTCTTGTTTTAGCTGTGCTCTAATAATGCTCCTTTTTTTCCCTCCCATTCCCTATTTATTTACATGGAGTGAGGCCATCAGAGTGACAAGTTAAGTTAATGAGATGGTTCATCATTTCCTCTTTTTGTAATTTTAATTCAGCAGATTGTTGCCTCACATCTGCATGTGTGTTGGTGTGTCTCACACTCCTCTGACACATCACCTTTCCAGGGCCATAATTTTTCATCTAAGATTATGGACAAGCATTTGGAAAGTGGCCTCAACCAGTGAGGCGAGGAGAATTTGGATCATTTTTATGAACCAAGGAGTAGAGCGATGCATAAAATATCTGTCAAATTAGAACCAGTGCTTCACTGTAAGAAAGACACCAATTAATGGGTTCTGTGGGTTTGGGTTTAATAGAGCAGAAGATTTACCAGCCTTTAAAAGCTTAATACAAACACTGTTTTTTTGGGTGAAATCATTTGTCAATGGCTTAGAGCTTCCTGCCTTCCTTTGCAAACAGCACAGAGACTGACAGTGCTATGGTGCTCCTTGCTAAAAGTGTTTCTCAATCTTTTTCGTGGAGGGAGCTTGAGTGAACAACAGGATGCACTTTATATAGGGAACATGAAGAAATAAAATCAACAGAGATAAGAATCTCTCTCTGCAGCTGTGACTGGCTCTCACCAGCATCAGTGGTGTGACGAATGCCAGGTTATTTTTCTGGCTTTGTCAAGTGCCTCCTTCTCTTCCTTTATTCAGAAATCTTTTCTTCCAGGTTACCTGCCCTTGGTCTTCATTGTTTAAGATGAGACACAACCATCAATCTTAGTGCAGAGCTACCACAGGATCACAGAATGGTTTGGGTGGGAAGGGACCCTAGAGACCATCTGGTTCCTTGCCCCTGCCATGGGCAGGAACAGCTTCCACCAGACCAGTTTGCTCAAAGCCCCCCTCCAACCTGGCCTTGAGCACTTTCATCTCATATGAGATAGGGAAACTGAACTGATGGCCCAGAACTACTGGGTTTTGTGTGGGGGACCCTATAAAGTCTGATGGGATTTGTGCTAGAAACCATCATATCTACAGGTAGATTCTTCAACTCACCACTACTTTGACTTGTCTGTAGGGAAAGAGGTTATGCCCCAGCAGCACAGGATTTATTCAAATTTATACAAAGAATCTTTTTTCTTGGGTGTATTCAATGCTAAGCATGACTTGCAGTGAGTCTGTGAATATGTCTTTAAAATCACCAAGACAATGAGCTTAAAAAATTATCATGTGTTCTTTAATCCTCATAAACAAAGGGATTTGCCATGCAAGATTATTTTAAGAGCATTCTTAAATGACTCCTTATTCCTTAACCACATCATGTTTGTGAAAAGGCACGACTATGTGGTTTCTCAGATAATGTTATTCCAACATAAGAATGCAAAGCACTTGTTTAAAAAAAAAAAAAAAAAAAAAAAAGCAAACAAGCAAATGGAATGTAAATAAAGGAGAAAAGCAAAATATTTAGACTTCTGAAGTTCCTCCAGGGTTATTTTATGTATTTTAGAATGGTTTGCATTTCCCTTGCAAAATTTCCCTTGCATACAAAGAAAAGGGAGAATTTTCAAGGATCTGAGGCTACATAAGAGTTTGAACAAAGAAAATCATGATCATGAAAACATTGTTTGTGTTTTGCAGTGGCACACAACTTGAGAAGAGCCTTTCTTGGATCTTTCCTTCAAGTGAGAGCTCTTGTTTCCATACCACTTCCACACCAGCTATCACAGAAAATGCTAATTCAGACCACAAGAAAAGGTTATTCAAGTAAATTTCTGAGGTCACTAAAAGTAGAATTTTACAATGCTTGATCAAGAGATAATGCAAGATGTTTGCTTAACCAATGAACTTTGTTTACAGCAAATTCTAAAAAACTTTACCCAGGCTGTCTTCACTAGCAAGATGTTTAGCTGCAAAGAGAGAAGAGCTTAAGGTATCCCTGATTTTCCTCTTTTACCCAGGAGAGGCCTTTGGAGAAGATGAATCTCACTGAATTTCATACGTATATTTGTGTAAGCCCCACTGATGGATATGAGAATGATCTCTCCTCTCAAGAGGACTTGAGAGCTGTATATCATGTTCAACATTGTGTTCCTCAAAGAACTGTAGAAAATCAGAGTTATAATCTAACTAATTTGAGAAGATGTCTCCTGAAGGGGTAAATTACCATGCAGAATGTGTTCTTTTATTGTAAAGCTGTAATCTTATTTTACTGTTCTACTAATGTTGTACAGTGAGCAGTGACTGGGGGAGTGCCAAAAAACATAATGATTTTTGTTTGTTACAGCAATATTTAATATATTTCATTAATACAGAGATGTTTTCACTGGGGACAGTGGAAATTCTATTGTAGGGCAGGATAAGAAGACATATCTATGCTTTGCTAAAATATACACCAATTATGTCTTCTTGCTTTTTCCAAATCAGCCTTGATCCCAACTATTGGTTGATCTCCTCAGTAATCAAAGAGGACTCTGAAATGTTCTCTCAAAGGCTTGCTCTTGAGTGGACCAAAATACAGCTTACTAAAGCAGAAAAGCAAGTTTGACTTTTTGAGGGGCTGGTGGCAAGAAACCTTTGGGCCAGTGGGCAGGGTTTGATGCTGGAGGACAAGGACGAGGACAAGGACAAGGACAAGAACAAGGATAAGGACAAGGACAAGGACAAGGACAAGGACAAGGATAAGGATAAGGATAAGGATAAGGATAAGGATAAGGATAAGGATAAGGATATGGATAAGGATGCCTAGAGCTGCCTGGTGGCACGGTACCACCATGTGGTCCTTCCCCTCCTGAGGAGCAGATTGCTCTCAGGGAAGCTCACTCTGTGCCATGCTCTGCAGGAACAAGGGTGCTCAGGAAGGGCTGCTGCACTGTTCTTTGTGCTTTCTCCTAAAGCCCTGCTCAGGCTGAAACTCCCAAGACCAATCCTATTTGCTGGTCACTCGAGGAGAGAAGTGAAATAGGGAATGGAAAAGCACCAAGGGATGGAGCCAGCTTGGCCAGGCCATCAACCCCACAGGTCAGCTCTTTCTTCCAGCATCTCCTGCTCTGCTCCAGTAGTTCTGCCATACAGGAGGTCTTGCTGTAACAGACCTCCTGCAGCTGTGACACTGTCACTGTCCAGACTTTCCAGCCCTCTCCATCTGTCCACCTGTTCTTTCCCTTCCCCATGGACAGCAGAGTTTGGATTAAGAATTGCTGGGCTGGGAGGGTATTCTGCTTGTGGGAAGAGGATTCTGGATATCTTGAGAGCAGCCTATTCATTCCCTTTGAAATTGTTGGAAAAGTGGTGGCATCAGTGGTTGTGCCCACAAAAATAAAGTGAAAGGAAGAAATAGCACTGGCACCTTGCAAGAAGTGGTGATGCTGGAGTGAACAGCAAGTGCTCTTAATAATGACAGCCACCTGTTTCATTAACCATAGCTTCAAATGGCAAGGATGTGGGTTGCAAATCACCATGCAAAGCAGGCTGGCAAGGACCAGATAGGAGCTGGGAGTTGCCAAAGGCTCTGATAGCAGCTGAAGCAACAGATGTGTTGCACCAAAGAGTGCCAGGAAGGGAACAAATGGCCATGGCTGCACTTTCCCTTGGGCAAAGAAGAACAATGACACTGCCATTTGGCAATATTTTGGCAGTTCTTTATATGGGTAGTTGACCTTGATTTGCAAGGCTGATACTTTTAGTGTCCTCCAGTTGGCACTTGCTGTATTAGCCACCTAAACACGTGTCAGCATGAAACCTGGACATAAAAATTTATCCCAGCCTAATTCATGGAAGGGACAGGAACTTATGGTGCACTAGCATGCCACTTGCATAAATTGCATCTCATTGCTTTTTATAGCTTACATATACACTATAAATTTTGTAAGAGAGAGAAAGGGAGCTAAATATTATTGAATACATGCAGAAAGAGAAGTTCCTTTTCCTTCTAGTTTCCAGAAAGGCAGTTGCTTCTCTTTGTCTATAGGTGTGAGCTGTAGGGATGAGCAGTGGATGAATTTCAAAAAATTCAAAACCTTGGCTTGACTCAGATATGGCACCCTCAGCTGAATTGGCCAAGAGCACAGGCAGGAGCCAGGCTGGCTCAATATTGAACGCCCCTGGAGCTCAGCTCTTACTGAATGTGAACCGAGTGTTGAAGGAATGTAGGATGAGACTTGACTGAACCTCTGCCAAGACCCATCAAAGGCAGAGATTGGAAGAAGGATAGCCCTTTGAGATTAAGAAGAGCTAGGCTGTGTTTCTGGCTCAGTCTCATACTCCTGGGGTGACCCTGGGCAAGGCGTTTAATCATGCAAAAAGGAATACCAGCTGTACCCTCACTTTACAGGGCTGCAGCGGTGTTGAAAGGACAGATTAATTAAAGTTTAGGAGAGACTCAAAGAGAACAATGACAAGCCTTACATAAATAGCTTGTTGCTAGAGCTAATGGGAAATGCAAGCTGCAACCCCCCGTGAATTTCTGACATTGCAACATTTGGT
This sequence comes from Muscicapa striata striata, assembly GCA_030060385.1. NCBI lineage: Eukaryota > Metazoa > Chordata > Aves > Passeriformes > Muscicapidae > Muscicapa > Muscicapa striata. The sequence continues at coordinate 1,163,966 of JAREIS010000024.1, read as the reverse complement.
TACGAACAGGTTGATGCAAAATAGACAACTTTGGCAAAATAATAAGGTCACTAATTTCTATTAGGAAGTATCAGCATGTTTCATTTTGGCTCATTTCAGGTACTTTCTGGCTTTTGAACTCCTTTTCCCAGCACAATCTATCATACCAGGGCTCTCAGGATGCCTTGTGGCACTGCAGTCAGAGGAGAAATTCTATCTCATCCTGACAGAGGTAATTTGGCTCTGTACCTCTGTAATAATATGCAAATCTCCCTAACACCATCTTTTTCAAATCACTACAGAAGTTCAGGCAAGAATCTGCTGCTTGTGAGATCAATCTAAAATTCAGATTTGTTTCAGCAGATCATAATATTTGAGTTGATGTCCACCACCCTATCTCCTACAGGTTTTTCACTCTGAGTTTCCCATCTCAGAAAAATCAATGTATATTTCAGGATGGATTTTTTTGGAAACCATATGTTCCTGCTACAAGAACACATTGATATCTTTTTACTTATTGGCTATATGTGGTATTTAGTGACTACTTCCATTTTCCAATCCAGGCTAAAGTCCTTTGTGTTGCTCTATGAGTATATTTGAGCAGAATATCACAGAATTCTTTATGAACTTAAGCTGATTTATAATACACATAAAAGGTGAAATAGGAGGAGGTTTCTGCTTTTCACCATAAAGCAGGCAAAAACTGTTAATTCAGCCAAATATTCCACAGTGTCTGTAAATAAATCCAAATCCCTCAATATAAAATGAAATGGATAGGTTGTTAATCCATTAGAAATAAAATAATTGTCTTTTTTTTGTTCCTGTATCCCTGACAGAAGTCTGAGGTTAGATAGATGCATTGTAGGAACTACTTTGCTCATCTGTATGCAAATAGGTTGGGTAAAGTGTGGTTAAAAAAATGTACAAAGAAAAATAAAAGAGATTTGTAGGAAGATCAGGAAAGCAATGTTTCACATGGGAAAAAAAGGGATTTTGTTCTACATTTGACAGTGACTTACAAATTACTCCTTACTTTGCCATGATAAAATTACTCAATATCCTATCCCCCCCAAAAAAATATTCAAATCATTTTTTGAAGGTAATTTACTATCCCATAAAAAACAACAACAAAAAAAAACAACCAACTCTTAACAAAATCACATTGTTAGGACTTTCTTGGGGAAAAAATGATTTTTGTTTGGACTGTCATCAAAATGCATAATGTCAGGGAAATTGTAACATGAGAAATCAAAGAACCTGAAGTTTTGAGTAAAAGGAACTTTATGAAATTTTTCATACAGTGTCACTGAGTCCCTGTGCCCATTTCTTCATCTGAGGAACTGAGACGAGTTCCCTGTAACAAAGCAGCAGGTTTTGGAGCTGCTGTATTTATTAAATTAACCTCTGCTGCATGTTCTGGCAGCAAAGGTGTTCTTTGTGGGAGAAGCGTGCTAAATTTTGTATGTGCAACCTGCATCACCCTTGAAATGGGTTGGGCAGAGCTGCTAAAATTCCCAGATCAAAAGCAGATCTGTTTTTATGATATTTCATGATGTTTGATGATTTAATCACATGTGAGTCAGTATCTGTGTGTATTACAGGTAGCTTCTCAAGGATCCTCTTTCCCTGACTCCCCTCTAGGAGCCACCACGAGCACACCAGGCATGTGGAGGTTATTTCAGCACTCCTGAGTGGGTGCAGACTCCTGTGGTTTTGGGGAAGGATTTCCTGTGTGGCTGCTGGGGACAGGAGCACAGAACCACACCCAGCTGACCCCTGCCAGATGTGCTCCCACTTCAGTGAGGCTTTAACACTAAAAGGGGCAAAGAAGCCTCTTTTTGCTGGACGTGATGGTAAAATTCAGGCTGGCTTTAATATGACTGAATTTTCACTCTGCAAAAGTTCTGGGGATTACAATCTCTTGCTTCATGTATCATTTTTTTCCCCACTAAAGCTCTTAAGGCAGATTTCCCCTGTGAGGCCACTGGCTCCTCCATTAGACTCCTTCTGAATCATAATCTCCAAATCCAATTCTGACTTCAGACAGCATCTCATTTTTTGGCTGAGGACTGAGGGAAGCCTCCTTCTCCCCATATGCAGGGACCCAGGGATCCTTTCTTGTTTTCTGCTACACTGTGCTGCTCCCAAGGCAAGAGACAATAGCCTTATTTACAGGCTCCAAGTGATAAGGTGAGTCAATAGAAATCACAGTGGATTTTTGTTTTCTAGACCAAAAAGCCAAAACCCAACAAACAGACCCTGGAAACAAACCTCCAGAGTGGTGGGAATAATATTTGGTGGCCCCCACTCCCACCTCCACCTGCACATATGGCAATCCTGCCACAAAGACACAGCACCTTCCTTCCCCCAGCCTGGAAGACAGAGGTGAGGAGAGCCTGTCCTTCCACTGTGCCTGTGCCATGACTGATCCTGGTGCTGATTATCACATCTGTGCCTCCACAGCTGATGCTCCACTCCTCCACTTCCACACAGCTTCCCCCCTTCCCAGCTCAAACTCATCAGGAGAGAGTAGGGAAGGTGCTTGAAAATTCCCTTTGAAATCTTGCCTGTGAGGCACAGATTTATCAAAGCAAAGAAGTTGTGTGTGTGAGCACCTGCCCTGCCATCACATCAAAGGAAAGAACAAGAAGGAGATTCAAAGGGGTGCCCTTCTCCCCCTTCCTATTTCTTGGTGCACACACGTGTGCACACACAGGCACACACGTATTTCCCTGCCTTTAGAAGCCATGGAGCTTCTGCTGGGGCTGCTCCTAAAACTCAGCACTGATGGGAAGGTTCACAATTCCTCACCACAGACACAGCATTAACCAGCTAAAGCACTTCACCAGTTCCTGCCCTCAACCCAGAGACAGATGCAGCTGCACCAGTGGCTCAGAAATGGCTCCTTAAAAGGTCAGGATTACCCACAAAAGCACATCAGCTCCTTTGCCAAAAGACAAGAGGGTGTTGTCTTTAGTACAGGTGACAGCTGATAAAACAGCCATTCCCATGTGTTCAATAAAAGCAGCAGGCTCAGAGCCCCTCTCAACACCTTTATCCTGGCTGCCAGTTATGAAGCTCCTGGTACTAATAAGACACAAGCCAGGGCAAAGACTGCCCTGGTTTCTGGGGGGTGAAGCACTGGCATATGCAGTGAAGTGACTTGAACTGCAGTGATGGAACAAACACATGGCAGAGTGAGGAGCAGAGCTCCAGTCTGAGTTTCAGACTCAGACAGACAGAGATCTCTGCCCTAATGTATGGGCTCCAAATCTCTCCATAGCTGGGATGAGGTGAACTCCGGGCTCAGCTCCTCTGCAGGGTGATTTGGTCCTGTTGTTTCATGTTTCATCCTAGAGCAAGGATGAAAAGCAGCAGCCAGCATGGCTACAGCTGTCACTGCCACAGGACAGTGGCCAGGACCTTCTCTGGCTTTGTGCTGTGCCCTCTGGCTGCTGCTTGCTCTGTTCTATGACCTTTGCAAAGTTTTACACTTGGCTCATTAACTGGACATGGTGAAGTGGGTCTGGAACTAGTTTAATGTAGAAAATAATTTTGTGTGTCAATCTGCACACAGAGCTCAGGACAGGAGTCTCAGGAAGCAATTCCATAGCAATGAGAATGTCTTCTTGAGGATACAATGGTTTCATCTCTCCAGGGTTCATCATCACCCCTTATTCAGTTTCTACCATGTCCATTATCTTAAAAAAACACATATCTCTGCAAATACTCCTCCTCAACCCTCACTTTTCTTCCCAGGCATGATCATCATCCCTTGAACTTCAAGCACTTCTCCTCAGACCTCAGTTTCCTAACTAAGATTATTTATTGATAGCCTCTTTCTTTTCTTTTTTCTTTTTATTTCCCTTTTGGCTCCATAGCTCATCAATTAACTGGAGAGGGTATTGATCAGTAATTGTGTCAGGTTTCCCAAAGGTTTCTGGGAAATGCAGCTGCAGCTGCTGCTTCAGATGATTGCATATGCTCTGTCTTTGATTCACAGAGCACAGCCAGGGAGTATTCTCACTCAATGTGACTTAAACGAGAAATGAGCTCACAATTTACCCTTAGGAGGGTATTATTTGCAGCTCTTGCTATATGGGTGTTTGACATTAAAAAGAAAACAGAAGAAGCCAGAACCTAACAATTAATTCCCACTGAGCCAAATGGAAACTTTAAATTGGGGGTCTATGGCAGCCTGACATGCATTAACTCACAGCACTAAGCTACCTGGCTGGAAGGATATTTGTGCCTGGCAAACTAAACTTACAGTAGTAACATGATTTGTACCACAGTCCAATTTTACCCTTCTCCTTCTAAAGGATCAGTAAATTAAGTTGATGTTGGTGGCACTCTGTGCTGTAATACTGCTGCTGTAATCCCTACTGGGTCTCCCACTGCTAGCACAGATCCTAAATTTGGAAATTATTTGCTTAAAGAGATCAGCTATTGATTAATAAGGGATTTTCTTTTTTATTTTTTTTCTGAGACTTCATCTGCTTCTCTACATGAGGGATAATTCTGCCCTGGCAAGCCTGTAATTCCCAAGTCTGGGATTGTGTTGGCATTTTCAGTGTGTCCCTGTGCAGGTGCTCACCTCTTTTCCATTCCAAAGCCCTACTAATTTCAGCTGAGGAGAAAACAACATGACATTGCCTTTGATTCTGGGACAATTCATGTGGGCCACAATATGCCTCTGGCCTCAAAGACTCAGTATCTGTCTCACTGGCAATGTCAGAGGCTGCTCAAAACCAGCTAAAGGTGGGGGGGTAGCAAACTGACCCACCCACAAATAGCCTGGGAAAGAGCTGCTTTATACACCTGAATCTGGCAGATATTCCAGCAGTGGTGGCTTTGCAGCTGCCTCTTGCTGCTGCTGTGTCAGGGAGCCCAGCTGGGGGCTGTGCTGAGCCCCCAGCAGTGCTCCAGGGAGGGCTGGGCCCCCAGACCATCACAGGAGCTCTGGCACATGGCAGTCATGATGGCTCATTGATAAAATCACCCATTCCCCCAGGCAGCCTCCAGCTCCTGCTGTCTCTGGCTAGAGCTGATGTCATGCTGCAGAATGGGGCTGAGGAGAAGAGGCATTTTTTTCAGTGCCAATATTTTGGCAGTAGAAGAGGAATTGCTCTGTGTGTTCCTGTGCACTCTTCTTTCTGCCAACAGGAGAGCTTTTGGAAATGTCTCCTCACTCAAGTTCCTCACTAAACTTCCCTGCACATCCCCAAAGCTCACCACAAATTAGTGTGAGGGAAATTGCTCCTGCTGACAGGATGTGACTTTGTCACACAGTCCTGAGTCTAAGACCAAACTTCTTGCTCTTCAAGAAACCACTTAACAAGAGGGATTATTCAAGCTACTCAGGCTTGGGTCTTGAGCCCCTGACATAAAACTTCAGGGATAATTTGATTGAAATAAGCTGTTGACAGCCCCTTGTGGGATGCTGCCACCCTGAAGGGTAAGAAAGAGGAAAGGCAAAGGACTTCAGGATGGGCTGGAGGGTTTTGAGTGTCTCAGCTACAGTGAAAGCAGAGAGACTGATGTTTTGCTCATGCTATCCCAAACCAGCTCTCCATTCACCTCTGTTTATGGTATTGCCTCCTAGGGCTGTTCAATGAAAAGTGAATAATTTCCTGGGTCCAGGCCTCTTCTCATGCTTCAGTGGGAGTGATAAAAAGCTTGTCAGATGAAGCTTGCTCTCACAACACCCCTTGCAAGTGCATGTCCAGCCCATGCAGACACACACAAACACAAAGCTTTCTCATTATCCCCAGCTTTGTACTATCCAACTCCACCACTGGTTTTTTTTCTCTGTTTGCACCTTGACCAGTATTCAGTGCAGCATCCCTGTGTGTGTTGTGCTTCCCACAGTAACTGATGTACACGTGTTCCCACATGGATTATGCACACACCAGATCTTCACAATTCCCTTGTGGCACCTGGCACAAGTTCAAATGAGTTGAATTGGAAAGCAGTGGCTTTTTCCCCTCTTATCACTACATGTAGATCTTCATTGGGTTGGTGACTTTCCAGCATATCACACCCACTGTTTGTGTTTTCTTTTGTTAAAAAATAATAATAAATCAGTCTTAGAAAGAATTGGCACTCTGATGATGCCTTTCTGCCACACAGAGGATTTTTTTTTTTTAATTGAGTGGTAATTCTTTCCATGGAGAGTCAGCATGTGAATTTTCTAGCCACCAGCACAGAATCTCCTGTAATTCCATGCACAGAGCAACTTCACCAGGCTGTCAGCTGCTGCTTCTGACTGCTGCTCTGGTGCTATGGACTTTCATACTGCTCTGGCAAAGCTTCACAGCCAAAGATGCCACCTGCTCCCTTGTGAACTGCTGCAAAAGTGCTCTGAGCCCACCCTGTAGGATGAGTGGCTGTTGTGGGACATGAACCAGCAAAGAGGGCTTGAGTTAAAGTGCCAGTGGAATGAGGAGTATCCTGATGAGCTGCGTTTCATTTGGGCTGTTCCAACCATGAAGGTAAACCCTTGGTTTTCAGCCCTGATGAAAATTTTCAGCAATTATTTCCCAAAGTTCAGAGCTGCTGTCAGCAAGTTGAATGGTGCTTTGAACAAAGGACTGAGTTCCAGCAAGAAAGGGTCAAACTCAGCCCACGTGAAAATTTAGTCACTAATTTTAAAACAAAAACAGAATCACATTAAGAAGCTAAGTTGAAATAGCTGCTTTATTTCTTCCAAGCTTTCTCATATATATGCTGTAATTCATTCCTTCCCCATCAATCACAGTAAAGAGAATATTTTCTTAAAGTAGTTGTAAATGAAAGAGATGTGATGAAATCACTGCCAATGGTCAGGTTGGGAATTCATCAACATGTCTACTGATCCTCTTAAAACGGTATGATTGCCTGTTGAATTGTGGAGCCTAATGGAAGCAAATTAGTTGACAAAGTTAGGTTTATTTTTCCAGAGTTATAGACTTGATCGTATTTCCAATTCCCTGCTAAACAAAGCTATGGGACTACCTTTTGTTCAATTTGAAGCATTTAATGACTTCATAAAAAAGGAAAAAACCCAGACTGTTGAAATTTATATCCATAAGAAGTTGTCATCTTTGCCTTATTTTCAATTTTCCCGTGAAGTTATTAAGACATTATGTGATCGTAATATATTTATGGGGAGGGGGAAATGAGGTGTAACTCTGACTGAGCCACAATGATTTGCAATGAATTGTAAAGCATCAAGGGCTACAAACTTGTACAGAGGAAGGTGTGTGTGTGTCTATAATGCAAGTGGAGTTTTGAGTACATATATTCCATACTTGTTGCACAGAGTTTCTATCTTCCAACCTACATAAATATTAATGAGGCTCAGAGATATCAAACTCTGCTCAACAAGTTGAACTTAGATTCCCTCCTGCCTTTGAATTTCTTTGCCTTTTTCTTTTGTATACTGCATGACAGAGGATAGGAGTTTTGGAGCAAACTTGATGGTAGTGTTTTGCAGCTAACAAGCACAGAGCCCATTATTATTCCCCATGCTTTTATTCACAGGGGAGAAAAAAGAAAGCGATTAATGAACATAAATAGCTTTCTAGGTTTTTGTTCTGCTCTGTCTTCTGTTCCTGCACCTTCCCTCTGGTATCTGAACTTCTGGCCTGTTTTGACAGCTGGGTGCAGAGCCAAACTTACCTTTGTGAGTAGGATGCTGAGCACGTTGACTGTAACAGCTCTGGACAAAAAGGATTTTATTTCTGCTGAATATCTACCAGTGTTTTGTGAAGGATTAGGACTCCTATGGCTGACTAGAACTCCTAGTACAGCACTTAAAATTTGGAGAGACCATTGCTCTCAGTCTCTAGGCTTCATCTCCATGGGAAGAAGTCTCTGTAAAGTCCAAGCTGAACACAGTAGGCAGGTCTAAAATATGTCTGAATTGAAATGAAAATATACCCCTGATTTTCTGAAATCAAATGCACTCTTGTTTTCTCTCCAGTGTGCCACTGTTCTGAACATATTCATAATTTGGGGGAAAGCTGGACTTGATATAAACAAGAGTAACCCATTGTGTTGAGCAGTGCTGCTCCAGCCTCCAGCGGTTGAGGAATGGCCCAGGCAGAGTGATGGGTGTCAGTGTGAGTGATGGGAGGCGTATGTTTGAGTGCTAAAAGCAGCACAACACATTGCAAGGAATGGGAAACTGGAGCTGCTCCGACAGAGCCACATATGGCTTCCCATATATAATGTGCAAATTCATCAGTCAAAAATATCCAAACACTTCATAAGGGTACAGCACTGCTCCTGCAAGGGCTGCCATCCCACAGACTTCAGGGGAGCAGAGTGGAATCAGTGCCAAGTGCTTGCAAATCCTCCCACAGTGGTGTTTTCCTGGGTGGCCACATAAGCAACTTCCATTTTTGGAGAGCAGGATTCTTCTTTGGATTCAACCATATCCAGCTGATACCCAGATTTCACCCACCTTCCTCTGTCACTTGATTCTCTTCAGTTGCCCCAGGCTGGGGGAAGCTGTGCCCAAGCTGACCTGGAATGGCAAAGGAGGTTTTAAGACAAGACAAGTGTCTCACCCTGTGTTTGTTAGGAGACAAATCCTCATGGTGATAAAGGTTGGTGGACTTCAGCATCCTGCTGCTCAGGAGAGAGGTCTCTTGGCAGGGTGCTGCAGAGCTGATGTCAGAGGCTGCTGAGAACAAGCACAGGGACTACAGACAGAGTTAGTCCTCCCTGCTTGGGTCAGGAATAGAGCCTTGGCAGAGCTGTGTGGGGAATCCAGCAAGGTGCCTGCCCTCAGACTGTCTCCAGTCTGCACTAATACTTGGCTCTTTCAGGGTTGCTACACCCACTCCTGAAAAAGAAAATGAAAATAAAATATAGGCTGGAATTTTTCCCTTTGAGGTATATCCCAGCACCAGTAATTTTCATGTTTTCACATCCAAACAGCTCTCCAGCAGCAAGAAATGAGTGTCTGGGCCCACAAAAAACACATGTCTTTGTCTTTCTGGGACCAGCACATTCCCCTGCTTGGCAAGGTTTATTCCCATGGCTAATTGTGGGCTGACAAGATGTGTGGGGCTCTGGAGTGTAGCTTACCATGTAGGCTGTGCTGCACTGAAGGACAGATACAAGGGGCCATTTGCTGGCACGTGGAAGAAAAAAAAATATATTAACTACATTAGAACGAAATAAGATAACCCAGAGAGCCCTTCTTACAGCCAGCTCTGCTCCTGCTGGCACTAACTGCATAATGCCAGAGCAGAAAGCCAGGCCCAGCATAGCTGCTGGGAGAGCAGTTTAATTACTTTCATTCTCCATTTCCATTTCAGCCTTCCTAGCAATTTGTGTTGCCTTTGTTCCCAGAACAAGGGAGACAAAAGATATTTGCCTTGTAGATTCCTTTAAGAAGCAGTTCTTTGTGCTGGTGGGAGCAGGCTGCCTGACAAGATGCTGAGAGTGAAACCACAAATCCACACGGGTTCAGCCTGGAGCACACCCAGGGAGAATCCTCACAGGTCTCCAAGGGCAGGAATGGGGTGCAGTCTTCTGGACCAGCCCATCTGATGGGGGTCCCAACAGGAAGGTCAATGCAAGCCTGGCCTCAGACATGTATTATTTGTTTTTAGACTATTCCCTGGCAGGACCTGAGCTGGACCACTAAGCTCTTCCCCTGTGATCACCAAAGATGCTTTTGATAGAGTTAGCTCATGATGACAGCCTCAGTGGCTGATTTGGAGGCAGGAGTTGAGGAAGGAATAACTTTGTGCTTGATAAAGCTCTGTCTGTGTGTTGAAAAAGAAAGAAAATTACCAGCACTAATGGAAGAGTGTATTGTTTGAGACAGTTCCAGGAGACCATTGTGTTTTCCTGCTGGAGTTAAACTGATGGGTGCTGTTCCAGACTACACACAGGGAATAGTTTTTATTTTCTTTTCCAGCTCAAAAAGCTCGCACCCACCATTTTCTCATTGGAAAATCACACAGTTTTCTCTACCTGCTTATCATAAAATAAGAGCCTGATTGCCCAGCATAGCTTTCATTCCAAACTGCTCATAAATTTAGGAGTGGCAACGGCAAAACTCTGTGGTATGTCAGTGTCAACACCCAGAAATCTGTGTGTCCTTTGTGCTTGTGCTCCCAGCTGGCCATAAACACAGGTTTTTTCAGACAATCATATTAACAAGGAATTCTTCCTTCAAAGGTACTGGAGTTCAGCAGTCATCATGCCTTTCTCAGAGATACAGCTAGATCTAGAGGGGGAGAAAAATAGAAAATAGTTAGGTCTTTGTCATGAGCTGTCCAAACTGGGGCAGAGGAAGCTGAGCATTGGAGTAAGAGGTCATGTAAGAATCCATGTGTATGTAGGTGAGTTTACCTGTACTAAAAGGAATTAAAAAAAAAAAAAAAAAGGAGAGGAGCCCTCAGAACTGTACAGAGAGGGATCTCTTTTATCAGAAAAGATGAGGGGTTTAATGCAGTGATTATAGCATTAGTCTGGTGCTGGAGACAAAATATGGCCATATGCATTAAAAGTATTGAAAATGGCTGGCTAGTGCACAGATGCAGCTGATGTAGTCAATACATTCATTATTTGGGAATCACAGGCAGATCTTGTGCTTTGCTGCAATTTGCTGATGCTCTGCTTTTCATTCCATTTGAATCTGTTTCCCTTCATGTTAAATATTTTTCGAGCTGGGTTGGCTCTGGTGTTTCTAATGCCCTCAGCAGAGTTTGGAGGTCACTGTAGCAGAGCAACTGGTAAAGACAGCAGAATTCCAGCAGCAATTGAACTGCTTCCATGAGCTGCTCTTCATTGTGTCCTCTGGACATCTGTTGTGCTTCCTTAATGGAGATTGTTGGCTTTGCTCTTCAGGAACCAAGTAAAATATTCTCAAGTTCAAAATACTCTGAAATTCTGGTTTCAGATCTAAATACAGATAGAAAGACAACAACAAAATAGTTTGTAATGCTTTTTAGCACTTGAGTGTGTACCTTCAGAATTGAAGAGGGAACTTCACTGGTCATCGACTGAAATTTCTTTTGCACTTCTTAGACAGTGTGAGACATGTCCCATGAGATGAGCCAGAACCTTTGTGTTTCTTGATACAATGGAAACAGGGCAGGAGCACAGCAAGGGGATTTTGCTCAGTGTCTTCTGTACATACCTGGAGCTAGGAAAGAGGTTTTTCTGGGGAAACTCAATACAAAAACTGCTTTCCAGAAATTTCCAGCAGCTCTTTGAGAGACTGAGCTGGTCTTTCACAGGAATTTTCTGCTTGAAAATGTTAGATGGTTTTTCCTACACTGTGCTGCAGACTCCTGCACGTTATGTTGTCATACTTGGCAGGAGGGCGAGGGGTAAAGAAGTGTTAAGTTATAATGTAAATTGAGTTTATTGCTGTCTGGCAGAATATTTTGGCAGCCTTTTGTGACAAAGCCTCTGCCACAAACACTTTTTAGCTCTTGGAACCAGGTCAAACCATTAATCTGGGTGTCTGCAGGGACATGCACAATGCTAGAGCAGCTCCTACTGTCAGAAGATGGATGCATCCCTGGCTTCTCACTGCACACACTCACTTCTGACAATGTTAGTCAACAGGTTTTCCTAGCAAGAAAGATTATTGGGGCAGGAGGAAATGACTGATTCAAAAGGGTTTGAATTAAACAGCTGTTCAAACCACAAAGTTTCCAGTTTCTCAGTGGCTCAGGACAAGCACCACATCTTTCTTGAGGCCATCAAAACTCAGCACAGGTCATTACTAATTTGCCAATCTGCCAGCTTCAAGGCAAGGAAGGGAATCTATCCCAGTGTGGCCCTCAGTATTTCACATTCCATATTCCTGTTGCCAGAAGTCAGTTTTCTCATCACAGGTCACAGAACCCCTAATGAGCCCTAATGATGTGACACCCACGGGGCACAAGGAGAAGTTGGCCAGTGGGTCTGGCAGGAGGAAGGGCTCATCCCACATGTCCCCCTAGAAGGACCTTCTGTTCACTGTGTCTCTGTAGGAAGATGTGAAAATACCCAGTGGGTTACACCAAGTGTTTCAGTCAGGATCCATTCTCCATCATTTCAGATGAGGAGGGGAGGGAGAGGATGACTGCAGCCAACTGCACTTCTTTATTTTCTCTGGCCCCATGACAGCACCAGTTAAAATTTATGGGGCCACTGTGCACGTACAAGCCTAGCAGAAGATTTGTTTGACAGAGCTGCAAGATGGAAGGGTTAACTACAGGCCTAAAATGGCTTCACTACTCAAATATTTCCTTGGAAAGCTTTGAAATGGTATGCCATTGTTTGCCACTGTTTGTTTCTTGTTTTTTTTTTTTTCATTAACATTGATCATTGGCCATACCAATTAATTCAATTGCATGGTCCAAAATAAAATATCCTACAAGATCTCTATCATATGCTAGTCCTCTTAGGAAAATAATTTGGCCACAACAGAGTGAAGCAGTGGATTAGTGCAGAAACCATTTCTGTTAAAAGAAATTATAATTTGGGGTCTTTTTTTTAGAAGAAATGATACATTGACTGCTTGCAGAGTAATAACCCATTTCCTTTTCAATAGGAACTATGTTTAATTACTGGGCTGTCATAGTCACTATCCATTATTTTTATTTAAAAACATGAAAGGAACATTGAAATTTAGGAGATTGGCTCAATATTGACATTTTCCCTTGGGATACAGGTAGGATTTGAAGTTTCAGTAACTTTGGAAGGTGGGGGTTCAGATTAGTATCTGATTTTTCCAGTTAATTTCAGTGACCAGGGAAGTTTACAGGAGCTGCTATTTTTCCAGTTCTGCATCCAAGGGATGGGAAAACAGAGACATGACCTGAGCATAACCCCCCACTGATCTATAAGCTATATTAATATGACTGTGGGTGGTAGGGATTTGTATACTTGAATCCAACATTTTTTCCCCCCTCTAAAGTGTTAATCCTTTACTTGGAGCCCACATATAAAAGACTTGGCTTTCCAGGACCAGACCATGTGTTTTCCAGGCTGGTGGGCACCTCACAGATCCACTGGTGGGAATTTGTTACCATCAAACCTGAAATGAGAGCTTAATTCTGGATTTGCCTGGGGGCCAAACCTTTTTCACAGTTACAATCCACTTCTAAATACCAGCACTTTGATCTTCTCTGCTTCACAGACTCCACTCTTTTATCCTTAAAAAAGAACCAGCCAGATTTGTAGTGGAGATTACACCTCACCTCCCTGTGCCTCTGCTTGCAGGAACATCAAACCCCTTTTCCAGTCTGCTCCCTCTTGCTGGGTGGTGGGCTGGGAGGGTGCTCTGAGACAGAAACACACAAGAGGTGGGCAGAGAGACCTCCAGCTTCATTCTCCACCCAACAATTCCCAGGCTCTGGAGAACTCCAGTGCCATTTCTCATACATTGATAGTTACACCTGCACCCAGCTGCAGAAGCCCAGCAACAATTTTCAGACCAACACAGTGGTTTTCAGCCCAGAGGGACACACCAGGTCAAGTGAAACACTTTGCATTTAGGTGGGAAGAAATTAATTAATAAAGTTATTCCTTCTTTCTCAAAATACTGACTAAAAAAAGAAAACTTCTGGGGTTTATATGTTTTATATTTTTTTAAAGTATTAAATAAAGCTGAAAAACCAAAGTGAAATATCACTTTGCCTGTCAACTTTCCTATTCACCAAAGCTGCTATAAGAAGGAGGAGGATTGGGCTGTATCTCCCACACCTGTTCTATACATATTTTTTAGTATTTCCAGCGAGCTGAAATATTATTTTTCAGCCATCCTTAAAAAGCACCTGAGTGATCCATGCCTGAGCTTTGGCATGGGACATAAAAGGATGGGTCTGAGGGGTTACCTGTGGTCTCTTTTCTAGGTCTCTCATCTGGGCCATGAGGCACAGAGGAGTTTGACTTCTGTCAAACACACAATTGAATCGAAAGAGAGATCACAGAAGGAGCACAGAAAAGAGGTGGACTTTGTGCTGTGGGGCATTTGCAAGGTGAATGCCAAACCAAACCTAGAGGACACAAAATGAGGACATGCAGTTAGGCAGAAGGAGAGCAGCACGGAGAGCAAATGGCACTGGTTCAGCTGGCAGCCCTGGGGCTGTGAGGGGGCTCAGGCTGCTGGGTGAGCCCTCCAGCATCCCCCAGGGGCTGAGGGTGACACCTTCCAGGGAATCAGACTGAGCTGGGGTCAAAATCAGTGGAATTCATTGCGAGGCAGGGTCCTTTGGGGCTCCATGAGATTTGCTTTGCTAGGTGGGAAGTGAGAGGGGTTCCAAGAGCAGGGCACAGCTCACTGTGATGCCAACTCCTTCTTCCCAGGTGCACCAAGGTGTTCTTTCCTGTGCTACTGAGGCAGGAGCAGCAATTCCTGAGCACCCTGAGCCCCTCTGATCCACCCTGCAGTGTCTGCTCTGGGGATGTGCAGAGCTGGGGGCTGCTCCTCCCTGTGCCCCCAGGTCTGGCAGCACTGGGAGGACAGCAGTGCCACATGTCACAGCACACAGAGCTTGGGTGATGGCCTGGGGCAGCAGATATCTCAGCCTTCAGGTCTTAGGATGCCTTTCCATGCTCCTTATCAGTGCCTGGTGCTGCTGTGATGTCCTGCAGCTCACAGAGCAACCCTGTGCTGTTTTATTTTCCCTGTCCTGGCTGCACTTTTATCTCTCTGCCCTCATCAGGTGCTTCCTGGCTCAAGCACATGTGTTTTCCCGTGGGAAAATGCACTTTTTCTCAGTGACAAAGGCAAAGCTTGAGATAAACCATCTCAGTACAGCAAGATTAACAGAGGTTGAGAAAAAATAAATGTGTGGTCATCACCTAGTGTCAGAAGCGTCGAACAGATAGGAAGCTGAATGCCCCATTCACCATTTTTCCAGACAAGAGGCAAAAAAGCCAGAAGAAATTGCAGTTGTGTGTTGCTGGAAGAACAGAGCTTCACCTCATCCCTTCACACCTGCAGGGAACAGGGACTGGGAGCATCCCCTTCATCTCTGGGTTAAAATCCCACCCCCTTCTGGGTGGGATATTGTTTTGAATATCACCAGGGCTGCTGCTCTTCATGATTCCCAGTTTTCTATCCCAAGGATACAGAGATCTGACTGTCATCTGCATTGCTTTCCTCCACAGTCACAGCCAAGGGCTGAAACAAGCAGACCATGAATGAGAGATGGCATCATGGAAGCTCACCAGGAGAGAAGCCAAATTTACCTGTTCTCCACATGATGAAAGAATGGAGCCAGTGTGACTATTTTCCATTGAAACTGGGTTTCAGAAACAAACAGTTGGCACCTAAATAAGCCTATTCACAGGAAACACCCGTGTCACATGGAAAATGTCAGTTTTTCAGATAGAGAAATGCATTAAAATGTCATGTGTCAAAATATATCAGAGATATTTTGTCTGAACTAAAGCTGAGGTGAGGTTGTTTGCAAAACTTCAAGCAGGGAGAAGTTTAACTTCTCTGAGTGAATAATTACTACAGCTGGCTTCATCCACAGTGCAGTGTAACCATGTCCTTTCTATGTACAGGGAAAAACCTGAGATATCTGAGTGATGAAATTAAGGGAGAAACAGGGCACTGAGTGCTCTAGATAAAGTTGTTATCATTCCATCAGCTCTCTAGGAGCCTTCAGCCCCAGTGAGGTCAGCTGGCATTTCATTTTCACTCTGCAATCAGCACTGGAGGCACCAGGATTATCTCACGGATGAGACACTTTTATTGGGCACGGTGCTCAGCATAAATCCAGCAAGTGCTGCCCTGTTTTATTCCCAGCTGTTGTCACACACTGATTGTTCACCAGCTGCTGGTGCTGTGTGTTGGTGTGGGGCAGACTGAGCTGGCAATGGGAGCTCCTGGGTGATGCTGCACCAGGGGCTGCTCCTGTCCCTGTCCCTGTCCCTGTCCCTGGCAGTGCTGCAGCGAGGGGCTGTGCTCACACCACCCCAACCTTGGCCCCCTCCCAGATGGGGACACACCCCTGGGTCTCCCCAGGAAACCTGCCAAATTGCACAGGATGAATGCAATCTGGAAAGATCTGTTTATGGTGGTGCGCTCATACAGCTGGAATGATTTAGCTGCTATTTCAAGCAGACCTTCCTGTAAATGTACAGGGGCATCTCAAAATGCATTTCAAACACAGAAATGAGGGGCTTTGCTCTAGCTCATTTTCACCTGTGATGTGTCATCTCTTAAGTGGCCCCAATTTTCCAGACACCAGCAGGGAATTTGGTTTGTGAACGCCCCTCCTGCAGTTGCATATTCCAGTTATCCACACCACGGCCAGCAGTCTGCTTTAAATACACTGGGGTGGAACCCTGACCCCGACTAACAGCAATAACAAAAGCTGTCCTGGATACCAGCTCAGTGACTGCTGTGCACAGGACTCTCACTCTGAGGCAGGGTGAGCAGTACACAGCTGTACAGCTGATGAACACAGTAGGTTCATCACAGCCATAGAAATCCTCCCCAAAGCAATCAATTGTTTGCATCCTTTGTACACATAGGAAATCAACTTACACTGAAGTCCCACTAGTTTATCTGGGCTTCCCTTCTTAATATCTCTCTTGTAGAACACCTGACAAGAGCTTCCCCAGTGGCTGCCTACCCTGAAAAGAGAGGAGACATCAGCAAGGACACACCAAGATTTCCACAGATGGGTATTTGGATGCAGCCCTGAAGATGAGAGCAAAAGCATCATCCATAGTCAACTAGAATTTCTCTTCTACAGGCAATAAATATTGGATTATTTATTTTGCATCATGACTGCCTTCTCCTCTCTTTTCTGTTTTTCCCTCTCTATGGTAAGGAAAGAGCATATGATGAGTGTAGTATATTATAACTGAATATTAATCTCTTCTATTCAGTCAGTGCATGCATTCATTTATATGGATGATTTGCTAGTTTTGTTTGAATACACACACGCATATTTAAAAGCGAGGTTTATTATGAAAAATGCCCTCGAATTAACTCTCCTAAAAGATGCCAATATTATTGGCAAGAAATGCATTTTATTTTCTTTGTAAATGTGCTGCTTCCTTAAACCTTCATTTCCTTGGAAATCCAGTACTTTTCCAAATGCAAAGGCAGCGGTGATGAGCAACTGTCATTCCCACATTAAAAAGCAAAACCAAGCCTTGATCTTTCTACAGCAGATTAGGGAAAGAGATAAAAATGAGATGAAAGCCTCAAATGTCTGTTCCACTAGGTTCGAGGCATTCTTTTTGTTTTAGTTCCGCACTCTGCCTCTTTAATTCCCCCTGGCTCAAATGCCAATTTTCTGCTATGTTGGCATGACTGCCGAAGAATTGCTTCTGTTAATAAACTGCACAAAATAGCTGAGCAATTAGGCAATTAAACTGTTTTAAATTTAATTTAAAACCCTGGCATTTTGCTAGGAGTACTTTTTTTTTCTTTAATCCCATCTTTTTTGTGTGGTGGGAGGTAAAGGGCAAGTTGGGAGGATGGGAAGGCAGTGCAGTGGTGAGGGAGGGTCTGCTGTGATCAGAGTTGACTCAGGCAGATAAGTACAAGGGCTGTCCACGTTGGGGAGCACATTCCAACCCTTGTCCCTTATTAGAACAAGTAATTTTTTCCCTAACATTTAACACACAAACAAGCTTAATCTGATTTCCATCCTGATCCCAGATGGGTATCAGGGCTTGTAAGCAAATGATTTCAGGAGCTGCCTACCTGCTCTTGGCTGCTAATTCAAAATAAAAAGGAGCACTGGAGAAAACACAGGAATTACTGTGCCCGGGGGTGAGCAACCTGTTCTGCTCATCACTGCGTGTTCCCACTGCATTCAAGGCACTTCTCCAAGTTACCTGAACTGTAGCAAAGTTTGTCCCTTGGGCTTATTTGACCTGTACTTACAGAGATTTTTTTTTTTTTTTTTTTTTTTTTTTTTTTTTTTTTGTACAGATCAAGTTTGCATTTTGCTAAAGGCTCTCTTGCCTACTTGCCATTGGTGGTGGCACTGGGATTCACCCTTCCCAGAAATGGGGTCCAAGGTAATGGTGAGAGGGCTTATTCCATCATGCCACAGCTGCATCCCCAAGCCCATCATCCCCTGCCTTACCCCATTGCCAGCCAAAGCCCCTTCTGTGCCACTCACACCACATGGACCAAGCTCTGGTAACCCACCTCCACTGTGCTTCATCCCTTCCCAACCCAGTCATCTTCCCCAGGCCACCATCTAAAACCTGTGCAGGTCCTCTGTTCCAATCCACACTTCCAATCCATCCCATTCATACATCCAAGCAAAGTTCTCTAAATAACCACAAACCCTCAGCTGCCCAGTCCATCCCTGCCTGCTGCTCTTCCACCCTCACTGCCTCACACCCTGCACCTCAGCTGACCCACAACCCTGGCACTGACAGGTTTTTAAGAGCAACCTGCCCTGTTTACTTCTCAATGCATAAATCTCTTTTCTTACCATGATGGCTGGAAGAAACAAAACATTCTCTCTAGTGCCCTGCTAAAATTTTCTGCTAATAGAAACACACCATGTTTTTCAAGCCTTTTCTCGCTACCTATATTTGGATGAGTGATGCCACAGCTAAGCAAAACACCCTGTTGTATACCCTGCAGTGCTGACTGTCTCCTCAAGAAAAGCTTGTATCTCCATGGTCACATCATGGCTATTTTTAGTGAACCAGTCATTCCTGGTTATTTTAGCCAGTTATTCTCCTAGTCCTTGAAATTAAAAATAATTGAAAGAGAATTAAAAGGATTCTTCTAAATGTTACAGTAGTCACATGCTGTTTTCAAAATTCTAGGTGAAACTCACCCTCCCCCTCTGAGCTAATGGGGATATGAACATTAACAACATTCACGTCATCGTTGCAGTCAGACTCACATTATCATTTCCACTTAATGCACCACTGGGACCAATCCTGTGGTAGCTGGGGAAATGTATTATAAGTTAATTCATTATTTCTGATATGATTCTGAGCTTAATCGAGATGTCCTGTTCTGCACAATGAACCCACTTCAGAGTCAGTCCCAGGAAGTTCCTCTCTCTCAGCCTAAACATCTCCAGCCCGGCTGCTGCAGAGGAGCTGCTGGCAATGCAGGCTGTGCCAGGCTGCCAACAGAGATCCAGGGGCTGCAGGTGCTGCAGGACCTGGGGATGTGAGACATGCCAGGGAAACAGGCTGCCCAGGGCAGTGCTTTAGAGTGAGGCAGAGGCAGCAGTAATATACCCATTTTCTGTATTTTGGACTTCCCAGAGCACCATTGCAGAACCTTTTTTGCCTCTGTGTTAGCATAGATTGCAATATTAATTTCTGTTCTCTCCTCCCTCCTGACATTGCCTTTCCACCACAAGCCCTTTGGCTGTCCAGTCCATTTCAACAGCAGGGCAGGATCTCTGTCTCTGTGTTTATACAGTTCCCAGCATGAAGGGAAACTGATTTTTGCTGGACCTTTAGCTGTTAGTGTAATGCATATAATAATAATAATATTACATCCTTGAACTCTCTATCTGTTTCAATGGATCTGACAACCTTAGAAAAAAAGAGGTATGTATTATACAGATGTGAACAAGCTCTAATATTAAGTGGACAGCACATAATTCCAGATCATCTTCTGAGTGTCACAAAACCCCAAACTGTCACAGAGATGATATAGGGAAGGATAATTAAGATAATGGGTTGCTCTTTATGTTTGTACATTGCTTAGCAGCCATCAACAGAATTACAGCTCCAGGCAGACCTCAGAACACTTCAAGCCTCCTTGGTAGCAACACACAGTTAAAACTTCAGAATAGGAAAGTCCAGGCTTTGCCTTTGTACATTTATAAGATTTTCAGGCACCATAACTCTTAGAAGAGAAGCATCAGTTCTCCTGATCCTATAGGTGGCAAACTCCAATTTCAGGCCAGCAGCACTGGCAGAGTCAGTGACCCATGGATGGGAGGTGGCAGCAGCTCCCATGGGGCACCAGCTCCTTGCTGGGTTGTGCTGAACACACACTTACACCCCTGGGCATCCTGATGATGCCTCTTGAGTGAGTGACTGGTGCTGCTTTATTTCTACCAGTCCCAGATTATCCAGCAAGGCCTTCATTTTGGCCAGAGGGCTCAGTTCAGATGTGCTTCAAGAGCCACACTTTGGTCACGAAGCACTCCTTGGACACCTCTGCTTCATTTTGCAAGACAGGGATTAAAGGATGTCCCAGGAACTCCTTTGGTTATTGTAGTTCCTACAAATGCCAGCAGAGGTTGTATTGAAATGTGAGATAAACACATATGCAAATAATACATTGACTCTGATTCAGTCATGATGACTTTGCCAATAAATATACAATCCCTTTATAATACATTACATTTGTATATTTTAAACTACCTAATTGATAGGAGCATGAAAGCATTAAATTACCATATACCAAGACTACTATACCACACTAGACATCTATTAGCACACTACACGTCAATCAGTGTTTTACCAATTAATGGCTATCTAATTATCTTGCTATAATGAGCTTGTTAAATGCCAATTAAATGGCAAGATGTTTGAATGCATTAATAAGAATGTAATTACACAGTTATTGGTGACATAATTTTCACATCATTAACTAGTAACTTATCCTTATTAAGTTTAATAAGTATATTCTTTTAACTTCCCATTGATCCCAAATTAGGATACAATTGCCAGTCGGTTAAGGCTGAGTGAGATGGCTATGATTATCAGGATCATTATTGGAAAAGTTTAATGTCTCTGATGTTATAAATAAGCAATAACTGAAGAATGTACTGGAAGAAAAGCTAACTGAAAGTGTAACTACATCATGCACACAGATTTTAACCCGGGATAGAGAGTCTTCCTCCAGAGAAGAAATGAAGAACTTCTTGTAAGAGATCAGCTTTTGAACCTGGAAACTGCAGTTGGTTTGCATAGCAGAAGGTGAAATCTCCCTTATAAAACTTTTCTAGCAGAATGCTCTAAATGAAAAGGAACTGATAAGAAAGGCTGAGTCTATACCTGGTGTGCCCTCCCCAGGTGAGGACACACGGGGACATTCCAGGAGCTGATGGTCACCTTGCTTGCTTGCTCGGTATTGCTCCTGGGGAAATAATTTCTGCCAGTTTGGTTTTTTTTTTTTGTTTAGCTGAGATGGATGAGGTGCAGTGATGACAAGTCCACAGTGTGCTCCTGTCTGGAGAAAGGCAGTAGAATCTTGTGGGATCAGCACTCTGCTGGGGCTGTGGAGATTTTTGAGATCATTCTCAGTTACACCAGATACTTACCCTGAAGTTTGGATAGGTAACTTAATCCACCTTTTCTTTCCATTTACTTGGACTTGTGAGAGTAAAATAAACAGTAATGATGCTGAGGTATCCAAAACCTCCAAGTTAGGGGCTGCAGAAACACTGATGTCAAGAGCAGCTCCCCACAGAGCAGGCATCAGAGCAAGTCAAAGCAGTCCACAGGAAGCTGAGCTCAGATCTCCACTTCAACCACTGGGATGTCATAGTTTGTATAAAAGAAAATAGTCAATCTTCCATCCTGAATCTTTTATTTATGAAAGGAAAATAAATCACCCTGTGCATTTCCACACCAGGAAAAGCTATTTAACCAAGCGAGCATGTGTGAGCCATGGCAAATGCACAGATAGTTCTGCATTAATCTTTTCCTGCACCCTCACATCCCATTTTTGCAAAATATTGAGATCATACCATGTCTACTGTATTTAAAATGAAGAAAGTGATTGAGAGTCATTTTCTGAATTAGGGACTGTACTGAAATATGTGTACAACAAAATCAGCCCTCAGCCTCAGTGCCTTAATTAGCCACACCCTCTTGATGAGTGCCATGGAGCCCAGTGTGTATCCTGCATCCCCAGCTGTAGGTGCACTGCACATCTCCAGAGGAGCTTGGCCAGTGTTTCCAGACACCAGGAGACAAGAGGATGCCCAGTGGTCCATCACAGCTCAGAGAACTGCAGCCTGCATGTCAAAGGGTTTTTTTGAACTGTGGCCACTGGAAGTACCTCATCATTCCTAAGGATGTAACCTAGCCCTCTGCTAACGTTTTTTTCTTTCTGTTCTCATCTATCTTTCTCACTCTTTCAGGATTTTATTAAAAGAACTGGGGAGGTCTGTTGAGTTCCTGTGTCTCCTGAGATGCATTTAACAGGAACGTGCTGTTCCTATCTTGGACACGTAAGATGGGCAAATGCGTACACAGACATCACAGTAACATCATCTTCTATTGATCTCTGCTGATACAGGCGCATTCTGGATGTGTTTTACTGCTTTAAAAAATTGTTTTCAGTGGATACTTGTCAGGTTATTTCCATCTCTCAATTTCATCTTCTTATAAGAGGGACAATTTTGTGTGAAAACAGAGAGGTGCGCTCCTTTTTCTCAACAAAGCAAAAATAAAGAAAGGGGAGAGGGGGGTGGGGAGACAAACCCCTCCATCTCTTCGCAGCATTTTTGTTTTTCTCTCCAAAAGCAATATGAAATCGCACTGAGCAGGTATGGCAATAATCAGCATTGAGTGCAGTAATGATGTGTCTCCTGCACTGAAGCTCCTGACAGGAAAATCACGCCCTGCTCCCTGCAGGTATCAAAGTCGCTAATTACCCATCAGGCGCTCCCGGCCGGCGTTCATTAGGGGAACCGACACTGCTGCTCAGGCACGGGGAGCTCTTTCAAGTCCAGGCACCTTTCCCTTTGATGGAAAGAGGCTGCAGCAGCGCAGCAGCACATTTGCCTTCTGTCACTTGCTGGCTGCTGTGCTGCACATGAGACTCGAAGCCGAGGATGCAGCAAGTTCAGCTGAAGGCACAACTCAACACTGCTTGGAAAATGTCAAATAACAGATCATGGAGGAGCACATTTCTAAGATCTGCTGCTGCTGCTGCCGCCCACCTGGCCTAAATCTCTTTTCAGCAATGTCCCCAGTGCTGCCATCTAGATCCAGGTGTTTCCTGTGCCTCTCAGATGAACAGATGAGCTAAAGAAAACGTTCCTGCTTTATTTCCAGGGCTAGGCTCATCAAGGTAGTTCTACTATAATTGTATTCATTGGCTAATGAGATGATAGGTAGAGTCCACCTTACTAAATCCAAATCTCAATGTCCTTGGTGTCTGCATCAGACCAGATTTGCCTGGGGCTCTGTTTTCAGACTCATCTGTAACAGGATTTATACTTCTGCCTCGTAACTATTTCCTTGTTAAAGCCCTTCTCTCTCTCTTCCAGTTTGTTTTTTTTTCCCTAGGCTGCTATTTGCTTTTACTCCGTGTCTTTGAAACTGAAAATGGTACTTAACAATTAAGAATTTTTTTTTTTTTTTTTATTATCTCTACAGTGGCACTCACCAGAAGAAAATAATGAGGAGTCAGCACTGGTAATGTTGCACAATTTATAGGTTACCTAGTTCAGAGAGACACTGGAGCCTTTCTATGCACTGAAACCTCCAGCACTGATCACTGTTATGGCCACAGTACCTTGCTTGGGTGAACCATTAGTGTATTGTAGCATAGAAATCCCTACAGTGGCTATAAAACATATTTATATATCTATAAAACCAGGATGCTCTGGTCTACTGAAAGCACTTAGATGCTTGGATAAAGAACATCTTGGGGAAGCTGGATGTACAGGGGAAAGAAAGAAGCCACACTCAGGGTTTGAGATCAGCATTTATTTTCAGGCATCTGCAAGGAAAGCCCATCAGTTCGATGATTATCTGAACATATGTGGCACATTTGTAAAAAAACCTGGGAGAATTCCATTATGTATAAGCTGCTTTAAAAAGTGGCTCACTTAAGGTTATTACATTGTTGTTCTGGGTTATTTTTGTTTAATTCAAACTCTGCAGTGGGTGAGACTCAATTTCAGTTTAAACAATCATTTCAGCACCTTATCTTTCTCATCATCTTCTACCTACAAAATTTGCAGTGTGGGATTCAGATAAATAAATACATGATTACACACACACTTGCTCATCATTTTCTCCATGACATTCCGTTTTCTGTGAATAAAGAAAATGGTTTTCAGGGTGCTTTTTTCCTTCTCCTTCTAAGTGAATGATTTCCAAAGGGCCTGTCTGTCCAGAAGAGATTAACGCTCTTGCCTTAGAATGAGGCCAAAGCACAATTTTAGTGTCAGAAAATCAGTTTTGAATCCACAAAAGTTTCCATTCAGAAGCCTATTTAAGAATATACTTATAAATCGTCCTCTTTAACCTGCTCCATCTGAGGAAAGAATTAAAATATTTATCCACTGACCCAGGAAAATGCTTCAAACAAACTGCCCTGGTGATAAAATCAGTAAGATAATGTGGGCTATGATTTTGCCTCACAAGAAAATGCATATTTGACAGCTTTGAATTAGCTGTGCCTCAGCCAGGAACCCCAGGCTGCATGATGTTTCCAAATGCAAACTTTGAGCATCCAAAGCAAGTACTGCAGCAACATCATCTCTGGAAAGATCTTTCCACCAAAAAAGGACTCCCAACCACATAACACCAAACCAACAGTAATCAAAGGGTGAAAAAACCCCAAACTTTCATAACCTATACTCTTTTAAAAGTACTGAAAATAGAGCATTAAAAGATATGAAAAAACCTCAGTCTTCCCCTCAGGAGAGCCTTCATGAAGGAGCCTACCTCAGGGAATATCTTTCTTTCACCATTTTACTTTCATATTAATATTCTTAAGATTTCTTAAGTCTGTTTAAGAAGAAAGGGACATTTTCTGTCAAACAGCAGCTCTGCTATGAGTCCTGTGAAATCCCCTTTTCCATAGGGCAAAGCAGGTACCTGGTGATTAAAATTCAGCCCAAGCCACTCAGATTCAGATCTTGTGCAATGTCATGGCAAAAGTTTCCAGCTGCTGTGCACCTTTCCTCTCTCCATGGTACATCTTTCCATATGGGGGTGGCAAATGGCTGAGGAAACAACACAAAATTGTTCTCTCAGGCATACTCTTTGTTTGCCAAATTAAAGGGAAGTGCAAAACTTCAACTGTGCTTTTCTCTGAGTGCCTCCTCGTGGATTGGTAAATTGGGGTAAATTGTGAATGCACTTGAATTCTGCTTATCACAAGTCTGGTAGCTGGTTACACCCTCTGCTTTTCCCCCTCAGATGCTATAGAAATACAACAGTGTAACTAACACTTCTCCTCATTTAGAACTGCAGGTGGTGGGAGTACGTGTGATTTTATTGTCTTTTCTTGGTAATTACAGGTCTGTTCCTATTCCCACTGTCTCAGTGGGATGCTTGTATAGTACAGGTATTTAAGTCCTTTCAGGTGTTCTCAAGGTGGATTAGCATGGAATATTGCATCAGAATGGTGCCTGCCCTGGTGTGCATGTGCCCACTGTCTGTAGAAGGGTGCTGGCACACAGGCTGGCCTGACTGCTTGTATGGACAAGAGTCATCCCAGGAGAGAGAGGAGAGCTGGGATTTGGGCTGTCCTGCAGGCAGAGTGTGTCTCCACATCCATGAACACAGTGCCTCTGCAGAGGGTGCAAAGTGCAGTGAGCCCCAGGTACTGCTGAGCCCCCAGGTCATTCCAGGAGCCTTCCTGTGGGACATCCCTTCCCTTCCCTTCCCTTCCCTTCCCTTCCCTTCCCTTCCCTTCCCTTCCCTTCCCTTCCCTTCCCTTCCCTTCCCTTCCCTTCCCTTCCCTTCCCTTCCCTTCCATTCCCTTCCCTTCCCTTCCCTTCCCTTCCCTTCCTTTCCTTTCCCTTCCCTTCCTTCCCTTCCTTCCCTTCCCTTCCCTTCCCTTCCCTTCCCTTCCCTTCCTTCCCTTCCCTTCCCTTCCCTTCCCTTCCCTTCCCTTCCCTTCCCTTCCCTTCCCTTCCCTTCCCTTCCTTCCCTTCCCTTCCTTCCTTTCCTTCCTTCCTGAAACTTCCCTGAAACTTCCTGAAACTTCCTGAAACTTCCCTTCCTGAAACTTCCTTCCCCTGAAACTTCCCTTAAACTTCCCTGAAACTTCCCTGAAACTTCCCTGAAACTTCCCTTCCCGGAAACTTCCCTTCCTGAAACTTCCCTGAAACTTCCCTGAAACTTCCCTTCCTGAAACTTCCCTTCCTGAAACTTCCTGAAACTTCCCTTCCTGAAACTTCCCTTCCTGAAACTTCCCTTCCCTGAAACTTCCTGAAACTTCCTGAAACTTCCCTTCCTTCCCCTGAAACTTCCCTTCCCTGAAACTTCCCTTCCCTTCCCTGAAACTTCCCTTCCCTGAAACTTCCCTTCCCTGAAACTTCCCTGAAACTTCCCTTCCCTGAAACTTCCCTTCCTTTCCCTTCCCTGAAACTTCCCTGAAACTTCCCTGAAACTTCCCTTCCCTGTGAGATGTGATGGGCCACAGGGCAGGGGCAGCAAGACTGACACAGCCTCTGATTTGATGCACAGGACAGGTCCATTTAAAAATGTAGATATCATTATCCTTTGATTTCATCTTATGATATCTCCAGATGTTTGTGGGTGGAAAGTCAGGCTCCCTTCAGGATGTGCCACCTTCCATCAGTGCCTATGATGCTAATCCTGGACAGAAATGCATGTGTAATAGGAAGGCCCACTGCATCTGCATCCAGTGAGTGTGCCTGTGTTAACTGTGTTTTAACACACCACATCCACGGTATACTTTGAAAAACACAGTAGCTGGAGCCAACACTGCTGACAGAGCAGATCCTTTCTGAACTTCTCTTTGAATTCTCTTTTTCTCTTTGAATTGGGATATTTGCATGAAGGCTGGAAGCCCCATCTTTCTTCTCTTAAAGCACTGGTGATCTTTGCCTTTTCTCCATTGAAATAGGCTTGTGAGTTCAGGGACTGAATTCAGCAGAGTTCATAAGCATATGCTTAAACAGATAGGATTAAACCTTGGGAGAGGCAGCGAAGCTTGGAGCACACGTTTATCCCTGAGCACAGGCTCAGATGCTGTGCTGAGTAAGGACTGCAGACATTTGAAGCAACTCAAAGCCTTTCTTCCCTGGAGTCCTTCTCTGCTGCTGCCTCTCAGTTAAATGAAGCCAAAGGTTCCCGTGCAGCTCACAAAGGAATGTCAGGATGCAGAGGTGCAGACACCCAGGTGTCTCCAAGGAACTTCTGGAAGTGCACAAAACTCTTCTGAGCCATCTGGAAATGACGAGAACTTTGTTTTCCATTCTTGGATGGAAAGAGAGAAAACCCAGAGCTCTATGGACCAAATTAGAATCCCCAAAATTATAAGTTTTCAACAAGTTGCTTACAGAAAGGGCTGCACATGTGGAGTGTCAAGGGCTGCAATATTTTTATCAGTACATTAAATGTGACAGATGGACAGAAGTCAGAATCCAAAGTGCAGATACTTCTGTTCTGTGAGAGCACTTGAAACTTGAACCCCTCCGCACACTTTGGACAACACTGGTCCCATTTAAACTTCAAGCCAAGTAAGAAGGAAAGAACAGCTAGGTTTCTTACCTGCTGCTTCCTAAATGCCTGAAAACCAGTCAAAACCAGAGGTAACTCATGGAAAACTGCCACATTCACAATGGTGGAAGTTTGTCTTTAGTAATAGCTTACATTTCTCTATTAATCCAATTGCCTCGCCCATCTTTGGCATCCCTCTGTATTAGCTCAGTTGTACTTCAATGGAATTTCAAAAGCCTTCTGCTCCCAAACCATGGCTTAAAATCCAGTGACAATTGTCCTACCTCTTTCCATTTGAAGGGTAACTAGCTGGGAAGATGCCTGGCTGGAAGTCTCACCACAACAGATTCCCAAGAGACCAGAATAAGGAGACTGAGCTCTTCTGCTGCTGCTGGATTTCTTGGCCCCTGGCAGGGCACGCACGATGCTGGTGAGAGCTGCAGCCTGACAGAGCATCACTCTCTGCAGAGCTCCCCAGTCCCTCCTCATGTTTAAAGGTGGCTGAATACCTGGAGAGCAGCCTTGGCCCTCCACCTGTCTTCTGCTTGCAGTGCAAAAGCCAAATGAAAAGACTCATTTTTCCCCATATAAATACAGGAAATATTGTATATAATTAAAACTGCACTCCACAGTCCTCTCTCCATCAATAACAAGGTCCAGCAAATTCCAGCTCCCCTCATAGTCCCCTCCTGAGTTTTCATTTTTCTCCTATATTTTCGGTATTTTTGCCATATATTTGTTTATAAAGATTACCATTTAAAAGGGGAACAATTGAAGGATATTCACCTGAGGTCTGAAATTATACTTTTTTTATTATGAGTATTGGAGGAGGATGCACAGGGCATCAGCAGAATGTTGCAGCATGGGTTATAGATTACTGCTCAGCAGTTGGTGGGTTGGCTATTTCTTTTAATTGCTGATACTGTATTTTCAGACAGTGCTGATCTTATGACAAATCTTTTTGCCTACTTTTCTGCAATTAAGCAATTTAGCTGATAGTTGAAAAAGTTTTTTCACAAAATAAATACTCCATTGTACAAATACACATATGTCTGTACATGTATTGGTATGCACACTTGTGTGTGCACATGCACAGAGACATGAAACTCTATTTCACAGAAGTTCTGACAGGGACATTTCCTTTCCCATAATTCTAAATCTTTTCTTGTGCTATCTGAAGAACTCAGAATTTTGCTTCCTTAGACAATTCTTGTCCTTAATGAGGTATTTTACAGTATTTTCTTCTAGTTCAAAAGCCCAAATATCCAGTGAAAAGCTGTTTCAGTGTCAACTGTGTGTGTGTGTTTGTGTAACTTCCAACTTCAATGTGCATGTCCCATTTTCAGCTCCTGAACTCTGAATAAACTGGGCTCACCTCCAAGAGTTACGGCTTTAAGGAATATAGGTAATTGCACCATTACCCTTTTTATTTGTTTAATTTTTTCTTTCCTTCAACCTGCTCTGTTAGTTTATCATACATGTGGTCCAATTAAAGTTTCCTGCAGGACATTTCATCCAGAATAAATAATGACATCGCTCAGAAGGGCTTTAGTTACATTTTTTTTCCTTCCAACTGTGCTGAAAGGGAGGTTGCTGTCTAAAAAAATCTTTGCCTGGGTGGAAGAGACAGTTTTATAATTGCATTTCCAGTCTTCTTTGTATTCTTTTGTGTTATATGCTTGTACAAGAGGAAACTGGACAGGCCTGTTGGATAGCAGCCAGGCAGAATTGTCAGAGAAAGAGAGACCAGATTGAAAATGAAATAGAAAGGGGGAAGAGAAATAAAAAATATCAGGATGATCTCTCAGAACAATGACTTAAGAAAGTGAAACTGGAGGAGAAAATAGCAATTTTGTTTTATGTCAGTTTCTGAGGTTTTAAAATTGTCTTTTGCTTTCTCTTTGGTGTTTTTTTATCTCCAGTTGTGACAGAGAAAAGTCAAAGTATGGGGACATATTTCAGAAATGGAACTGGGACCAAACATTTGTTTCCTGACTAAGAGTCGAGCACAGAGAAATCTGAGTGCACTCTGAAGGAAGAGAAGACTGTGCCTTGAAAGTTGAGGCTCTGGCAGTCTCAAGGTCATGTTCCCACTCTGGATGAGATCAGCTTTCCTTGGTTTGGCATTCTATTAGTTAATTAATTAATCAATCAATCAATCAATCAACCAATCAGTAAATACATATTCTCTATCACTGTGAGGCAAGCAGAGACAGATCAGCATACCCAAACCTACAGACTGTGCCTTGACCTTCATGTGCCTGAGTGTCAAGGACTCTTCTGATTTTCCTTCCACTTCTCATCTTTCCCAAGTCCCTGCAGGTTCCAATTTCTCAGGCTGATGTACTAGAGAGCTGGTAGCAAACAGGTTAGCTCTGTTTTGAGGAAAGGTGGTAAAGGGGACCTCCCACCTCACCTGGCCTTTTCTGTGATTCTGTTTAAGTCACTCATGAAAGCATCCATCTACAAGCACCAGCAGCTGTACTCTTTGTTTCAGAAAGCCCACAAGTCATGGTCAGACAGACTCTGTGACTGGTAAACAAAGGAAAAAAAGAATAAAAGGGAGGCAAAAAAACTTCTTTGAGCCTTGGGATGTGATTATTTGTGCAGGGGCAGATTGAGAGCAACTGAAATGAAAGGAGAAGAGTAAATGTGGGCCTGTGAGAAGCTGAATGGTGAGCACGTCTCTTCCACACTTTCCTTGAAGGCACAGCGTGTGGATGTACTTTATTCATAATGACAATATGATGTGATTCATAGCAATTGCTTCTTCACAGTAAATTATTCTAAGATGCGTTGTTGTGCCACGTTGCAATGGCACAAATGAATGATGTTAAAATACTGAGCAGACAAAATGATAACACCTGTTACAGAGCCACTTATAAACCAGAGTGCACGGAGGCATTTGTACCTGTCTCAATCACACGTTGTGAGCTACACATCTTAGGATGGTTTATGAAGGAGAAGGCAATTTCTGCTATTCTGTATTAAAACATTTCTCAGAATTCCCTTAATTTACAGACATCCTCTCTCTGTTTACTTGACATCAGCTCCTGCTCTCTGCCAGGCAGTGTAGGAGGGAGTTCACAACTGGCTCAGCACTCAGATTTCCTACCCAGATCAGGTCTGGGAGGAACAGAGTAACAATATCTCCCCATGAACATTTAATCCTGCCCCGTGGTGGCACACAGTGACTCAGACTGAAGAGGAGCAGGGAGCTGTGCCCCCTCCTCATGCACCATGGGGAGCCCAGGCTGTGAACTGGCACAGGCAGGCAGGGCACTGCCTCGTGAGAATGATGATGTCCTGAACTTCCACGGGTTTGCACAGCTGCTCAACACCTCTGTGGAGTCAGGCAGGTCAATGCCTTTGTGCTTCTGCCTCTAAAAATTAATGCAGTGACTCATTGAGCCAGTGGAGGAGTGGGGATGGCTTTTGCCATCCCTGGGTAGGGCACTGTACCTTCTGCTGGCTGTCACCATCAGAGTATCAGAACAGGGATGTAATTCAGAGCAGAGCAGCCAGGACTCAGCCCATGATGGCACATGGCTCTCCTTGAGGGATTGACACCAGCTCCCAGGCCCTGACACCCATGGAGGGCTGTGGGGAGGCTCTCTCTGAACACTGAATTCACAGAGGTGGGCAGGGCACAGAGCTGCCACCAGAGAGGAAATGCAGGATGATCCCCTCACACTCTACTGAGAACATCCACCTCCAAAACAAAGCCAAGAACACAGTCAGATTTATTTATTTTCCTTTTTTCAGGGATAGGGGAGAGGTAGAACAACTTTCCTCTGATTTCTAAGGAAACTGGTTCCATTGTTGGCCAGACATCTCCTGTCAGATGTCTCCCATGGAAATGGAGCCCTAGCCCAGACATCTCTGCTGGGGTTTTTGTTCCAGTTTCTAGCCTTACAAGTGAGACACTAAGCTTAATTCCTTCTTTTAATTTTCTTTTCCTCCTTCTTGTCTTTCCTTAATGCACTGTGTTGTCTTCATTAAGATGCTACCTACAAGATTCTCTCCTAATGCTCATAAGTGCCTCTTTCATCCAGAGGCAGCTGGAAAAATTGTTCCTGCAAGCACCAGACACTTAATGAACAATAAGATGAGCTCTCCAGTTTGCTTTCCTTCTCACTCATTTGTCCTCTTCTGCACTGTCTGCTGTGGTGAGAAAGCGTGCACCAAGGTCTTGACCAAACACTTTGAACTGCAATCATCTTGGGATACCCAGGTGAGCTAATTACCAGCTTTGTTTCTCTCTCCCTTGCCTCTTCTTCCCTCTGATGACAGGGGTGAAGTGGATACTCAGCCCAGACAGAAATGCCCACATTTCCCTCTCGCTTTCCCTGCTAAGGGGTCCCCTGTGAGATACCCTGTGCCCTGTGATGACAGTGCTGACGTCTCTCCCCTTCACTAGTCTGCTCCCTTTGGGAAGCACTGGGGAAGTAATTTGGCTCCCACCTAACTTTGAAATTCAGGTTGTTTCAGGAAGGTTTGTCAGCATGGAGACAAACTGCAGGGCCTCTGGATCAGGTACTTGACTTTGCCTTGGAAAAAAAGACAAGGCAAAAATCTTCTAAAAGCCAAAAATTGCTGTGTTGTGTCCCAGCCCTGTCTGCTTCCCACAGCTGGAGCTGCAGCCTCCCTGTAGAGCCATGCCTTGGGGGTGTAGTGGACCAGTGCAGAAGGGCAAGGGAAATGCACATACTATCCTGGAAGACAGCCACTGCCTCTTTTATTGTAATAATTTCTGTTTTAAGGTACTGACATTGCTCTTTATGATGAAACCTATCCCACTTTCCCAATTCCCAGTGGGCAGTAAGGGGTTCCTCATTTCTATGGAAGGTGAGAGGTAATTAATTCCCTAACATTAGCTAGGATGGTTGCTGTCTGAGGGGTTCCCACCCTGTTCAGCATCATCCTTTGTTGGTTTGATCATGGTGGAGCAGGAGGAGAAGGTGTAGCTCAGACCTGGGCAGGTAAGAGCTGGAGGAAGTGCCCAGGGAAGGCAGGCTATGTGTGCCCCACCATGGGCACTCCTGTGGGGCTGAGCAGGGCCTCAAGGGGCTTCTGCCCTAGGAGGAAAGCAGGGAGGAGGGAATCTCCCCAGACCAATGCTGAATGAGGCTGTGGAAGCAGGAAACAAAAAAGGCAGGAAATACCAGGCTTTCAGGTCCAGTCTGGCCAGTACAAGAGTGGTGAACAGCCCTGGAACTTTCTTATGGCTCTTTCTGCATATCTTGAATGCCATACACCAATTACAGCTTCACACCCGTGGGACACTGCTGGGTACCAGTTTGCAACACCTTGTGTGAGGCTGGTGTTCATGTTACGGAGACCAGAAAGTTCTGGTACAGCTCCTCCAACATCACTTCTGAACCAGACTCACTGTATGCAAGTTCTGCAGCCTCCAAAAAGCTTTGGCTGTTTCAAACCTGGTGTAGCAAACCTGCTTTGTGACCTGGACAGTGAGGCTTTTAGCTCACATTTCAGCTTAATTGTAAACACTTCCTCCAAGGCTGGATAAGAGGACAGGTCCAGCTCTGTAATCCAGCCAGCTAAGACCCTGTTGGACCACATGTTCTGACTCCTCCTTTTTTTACCTGCACATCCCTGTAGAGCAGTGTACAGCCGAGTTAAACCAATCCCTTGACATGTTTAAAGTTCTGTGCAAATATTTGTAAATCCTCAGTCCTCAAAAATCCCTTGTCTGTACTGAACAAGTAAATGTTGCTGGGTCTGATTCTGTCTTCGAGTGTATCCCAGCCTCCCTGTCCCAGGTGGGAGCAGGTCAAACAGGAGCAAGCACACAAAAGCACCAGCCCAGAGGAGAAAGGCTTTCCAGCATCCACCCAACCACTTCCACTGCCTAAAATAGCTCTTGGCACAGTGTTGCTTTCACCTTATGTGCCTAAGGCTGTTCTGCCCCAGGCACTGAATTACCATGGAATCCAGCATCCAAGGTCTGCCTTTTCCAGATTTGCTTGAGACCTGACTCTTTCCTCTCTTAGCTTTGCCACAGCCACCACCTGACTTTACAAGCTGGTTCTTTGCATTCCAGCTGTCTCCCTTACCTCTCTGGATTTTGACTGTGCCCTTACCTTGCCCTTTGGACTGGCACATCTCTATCTTTCCTTGGATTCTACCAAAGGAGCTGGTTCCTGTCTTAGTCTGCCTCACTCTCCTCCTTTGGGCTATAATTCAGCCCAGCCCAGCCAAGCTCATTTTTGCAAGGCATTTCCCTGTATTTCTTTAGCACCTCAGCCATGCCATGAAGCTGAAGGATTTGGACCCCAGTGATCCCTTGTCAGGAGGTGCCTGATGGCTGTGGTGGAGCCCCAGGCTCAGCTGGGGAGGAATGGACCTACAGCCCCACTCCTCATACACTGCATTCATTGCCCTGAACATGTTTGAGATGTGTTTTCTGAGAAAGCCCAAACCCCCTTTTTTTACCTTTTGCACTGAAGATTCATATATCCTTTAGTCAGTGCCTGGATCTGCTCCTGCACTCCTGCCTGTGGTAGGTCTGCTTTTACCATCACTGTCTCTTCCCCCATGTGGCTGCTCCCCTCTTTGTGGCTGCAGTCCCACAGTGCTGTCCCTGCTGGAGGGAATCTTGTGTGATAACAAGTGTGCATTTGCAGACTCTTCAGCCCAGTAGGCTGGGCTGTGTGTACTGTGAGGAGGACTGAGGGAGATTTCAATACCAGGCTCAGGTAAACAGCACAGCCCTTGACTCCTGCATGATCTCTCTGCAGCAGTGCACTTTATACACACATCTTTTTGGACTCTGCATTAGAAATGCTTATTGATGCCAGCTGCATCAACAGATGGGTTCCTCATCTGCAATGTTTTGTATAGCCTGAAGTCTTTAGGTTTGCCTTCATGGACCAGAGATCATTAGCAGTGAGAATCCTTCAAATGTTGACTTGGCTAATTTGTCTGTCAATGGGGTCTGTGTTGAAATTTAATACGAAGCTGAGAATATAAAAGTGAGTGAGTTGCATTATCCCCTAGGGATGGCCTTGTAGCTGGTCCTGCAAGAAGGAGTTTTCTGTTCAGAACAACTGAGTCTCACCAGGCCACCAAGCTCTGGGTGAAGCCAGGACAACACCCCACGCTCTCCTGAGGGGCTGGCTGTACTCAAAGTTTAGAACATCACTTGTTGGTTGGCTGCTCCCTTGTTACACATAAGCTGGGCTGGGAGAAATTATTGGGATCTGAAGGAAACTCATGGATTTCTTGTGTCTGAACACCAGACACTCCTCTCTCTGCAGGAAATGAAGGTGGCCATGAGCACTGGCCAAGAACAATTTGCATCAGTGGGTGTAGCAGCTTTGGTTCAGCATTTTATCTCATTTACTCAGTCTCCAGCAGAGCTAGGCAAGGACTGCAAAAAAAGAACAGGAAAACAAATCTCCCCTCCAGCATCTGCTCATATGCAGAAGTAAATTCACTTTATGCTTCTCTGTTGCTGAAAGCCCAGAGTGAAAGAGCAGTGAGGCTGCTGGCTCGGCCATCTGTCTGGGCTGGGAGCTGAGGGTGCACCCCAGCCCTCCCCCAGGTTTCTTGCTTTGCCTCAAATTAAACAAATAAACTATTTGTTGTCTCAGCTTTTAACCTGTAAAATGAGGATAACACTTCTCTGTTCCCCAGGAATACTTTCCTGCAGCCAGCATGGGAGCTGGTTTCCTGGTAGTCCCAAATAAATGCTGCTAAATGTGCCCAGCCATCCTGGCATGAAGACAGGCACTTCTGCCAAGGTCACCTCGCTCAGTGTCTGCTGAGACAAGCGCTGGGATGTGGCTCTGTTGTTTGCAAACTACTTTTCCATGCAGTCCACAGACCTGCTGAAACTGAAGCAATCAAGA
The DNA here is from genome assembly GCA_030060385.1 of Muscicapa striata striata. Lineage (NCBI taxonomy): Eukaryota > Metazoa > Chordata > Aves > Passeriformes > Muscicapidae > Muscicapa > Muscicapa striata. The sequence continues at coordinate 1,128,756 of JAREIS010000024.1, read as the reverse complement.
TGTCCAGCAAAAGCATGACAAGTAATTTACCACCCTGGCTACTTGCATGTTGAAAAAAAACAAGGCTCATTTCTTGGCATTCACTTTAAGGCTTCTTGAACTATAACTAATTTTTCTGGCCTTTCTTTTCATATTATTTTCTTCTGCTTCTCCTGATATCATGTGTATTATTATGTAAAATAAATAAGTGCATGAAATTGAGTAAAGAAATAATGGAAAAGGGTTTGTTGCAGGAGTTCCCCCTTGAAGCCTCCATCTCCTCCTACAGATTCCACATAAAAGCCTCTTGAGGAAGATAATAGAATAACAAGCCAGGCTACTGAAGTGGGGAACAATCAGGAAGTAAGATGGAAAGTGGAAAAAATAGTAATAATAAAAACAAGAATGAAAATGATATTTCAACTGTGTTGGTGCTGAACAGACCACAGTTTTTAAGCCAGAAGTGTGGTTTTCAAATGATAATAAAAATAATTATCTTCAAGATTCTTCCTTATTCTTCCACCCTTTGCTCCCATCTACTGAACCTCACAGGATCCTTTGACAAAAAAGCAAATTTTATCACATTGCTTTTATTCCAAGCAGTTTAGAGCAGCAGTTCGAGGCCTGAGCTGTGGATTTCATGAATGGGTGGTTAGTTTGGCTGAGGACAAGGCTCTATGGGGATCCTTCTTTCCCTCCATTCTCTTCACAAAGGCTTGTTGAAAAAATCCATATTTTGAAATTTGACCCTTTTGCTCATGCAATGCAGCACAGTAATTCCCAGGTCTCTGCCTCTTGTTCTTTGATACCAGGGAAGAGGATGGGTTTGGTCTAACTTTGTTCCTGACTAGAAGAAGAGAGAAGTGCTTTTTTTACAAGGATTATTCATTTCAAATAGATCAGCCTGTTTAATCCTCCCCTTTGTGTCTATCCCAGGGCCAGCTGGGAAACCCATTTCACAGGGCTTTGCTATCAGCATCTCTCTGGTGAGGAGCTGGGGGCTGTGCACACGAGCCAGGGCTGCTCATGGCAGATGTGCAGGATCAAGGCTCCCAAACACAGTGCAGGAGTGGGATTTGGGGGAAAACTGAAAGGAGGGCTTTCAGAAATAGCAGAGTCCCCTCCTCTCTGCTGCTGGAATGTGTGCCCAAAGCAGGAAGGCTGAGGTCTAAATTTTTGGATGAATCATTGCTTGGGCCTAAAACTGGTGAATTGGAGGGATGGGCAATAGCTGGCATGGCTTGGTTATATTATTGCTGTGCTTTGGCCCAAGAAGTGAGCCAATAATCCATCTCTTGGGAAGAGTTTCTTTTGGAGATTTTGACCATGGAGCCAGGTGTTTCTTTTACAAGTGGTTTTATTTCTTTACAAAATGTAGTTTTAAACATGGTTCCCAGAGCATGGCCAGCATTGAGGAGCTTCCTCACTTATAGCTCCCCAAATTGCCTTTTCTGGAAAGTCCATTGCCTGAAAACCCCTTGCTCTTTTACACCACACATGGCATCTGCTCACTTTTTGGTGTTCTGCCTAGCAGGCCCCACTGCCAAGTCTCTCACCAAGGCTTTGCAAGCTCAACTGGTCTCCCAAAAACTGTCTCAGTCAGCTGTGACTTGTACCAGGACACACCTTTAGTCAGTGTCCTCTACAGCTTCAGCTCTCTTGCTCCTCTTGATTGTTTATAACTATGCTAGAATTTTAAACAAGATCTCTGGTGACACATCTACAGGCATTCACTTTTGAACAGGACATGCAATGACTCAGCTAAGTGTTGCAGCACAAAGCCAACTTGCTGATTTGAAAAAAAATAAATTATGAATAGTTTGGTTTTCCTAAAATATCCAATCTGCTTTTGTGGTTATCCTTAATGCATGGCTGCTCTGGCAAAGAGCAGCACTGCTGCTGTGTGAGCAGGAGCCTGTGCCTCGCACGGAGCCTGGGGCATCCACTCCTACCTGCAGGAAAATGCCTTGTTGCAAAGGCCAGCCTCTGAGAGGCATGGGGAGGGGGAGAGGTGTGGAAGGGGGAGTTATCCCCTCCCTTCCTCCTGAGTGTGCAGGGAGTGGAGCTGGGGTTTCTCAGCTCACGGCAAGCCCCGCTCCAGCCTGGCAGTGTTTCTGCTCCCGCAGCACTCGGGGGGAGCTCGCACTGCACGCTGCTCTTTTTGAGTTCCTCCACTCCAAGTGCTCCCCAGACACCCTGTTCCACAGCTGAGGGTCCTTCAGCCCCATGCAATTGAGGCAATGTACCCAAGCATGGGACAGAGCAGAGAACTCATCCTCTTGGCTGCCTTAGCGAGTCAAACATGGTGAGACTTAGAGGGACAGGAGGTCTGTGTGACCCTGGGGCTATTTACCTGCCCAGACTTCTCAGGGCTCCCTTCCACTGCTAAAACAAAAAAAAAGAACAGCAAAATTTGATAATGCATTTGATTTTCTCACTCAGCTGAGCTCACAATCAGCATAGGCTGCCAGTTCCTTGTTACAGAAAAATACCCAACTGGCTTGGCCCTGTTTACACCATCATACATGTTTGGCACAGCTGGAAGATGGCTGTGTCATCCCCAAAACAAATTTTTTGGCATGACCCTTGAATGCTTTTGCTTGGTATTTTGCCTTTAAAACAGAGAGAGGATTAAGGAAAAAAAAAAAAAAAAAAAAAAGCACTTTTCCCTGGGGTGCCATCAGATGCTAATAAAATCTTTAATTAATTCAGATTCGGATGGGCTCACATTTCTCTCGCTAGCTCATAACTTCAATCAAGTTTTTTCTTTTTGTGACGCTGCTTTCATGCCACTTTTCACTGCATTTCTGATTTATCTGGAATTGTGCTATACGGGCATATTGGCAGGAAATGCTGGGATAAAAGAGGACTAGGATGAGAGAAATCATTAGCACAGGATGTATTTTCTGGGGTTTTTCGGAACAAACCTTTTTCAGAAGAAAACCCAAAAGGTCCTATTGCTGTTATGAATCCCACAGGAACTCTTTAATACAGACAATTTGCCTGATTGGACTGCACTGGTCTTAAGCATTAGAGAGAGACAAATCACTCTTAAGAAACATTAAATCAAATAAGATAGAGAGAAATCTTGGTAATGTGAAATGAATTCTGTAGAATTAAAACATCTGCCGAATGTTCACTTCATAATAAAGCGATAATCTCCCTGAAATGGAGCCTGTCTCATTACCAGTCTAACAACTGGTGTGGATGCTCTGATCTAATACTGGTTAACTGAAAAAAAAGTAAGTGATACATATTCTTTACTGGAAGAAAAGCCTCCCTCTGCTGTGCTCCCAGTCCTTCCAGGGTCAATCTCCCCATTTGCTTGCCACTCTGTGGATAAAAGGTTTACTGTGCAGGCTACAGAAAGTGTTCCAAGACTGTGAGAGGGAAGCATTTCAGATACCTTTCTCCAAAGACAAGGGGAGGAGTTTCCCTGGGAGCTAATAGTCTAAAGATGGAGGCAGGGAATAGATGTATTCCAGCCCGGGGAGAGGCTGCACAACCAAAGGCCACATTCCCAGTGCTCCCATCCCCAGCTCTGCTGGCCAGAGGCTCCCTGGGTGCTGGTGAGCAGAACAGGCTGATGGCCAGGGGGAACACTGCATGCAAGCTGAAGGAGGGCACTTAGGAAGGGCTGATTTAATTTACAGACTTTCACATCACTTCCTGCTTCAGCACCTTGCTGGAACAGTCTTGGAGGATAACCTGACCTGGAGTCTCTTCTCCCACTCTTGAATGGTTGATCAATAAGCCCAGGAAGGAAATAAAAAACATGTGGTTGAATTTCCTTAAAATATACATGTAGCCATGCTCAGCAGCCAGGGATTGAATTCAGTGCTCAGGAGGCTGAGCAGCATTTCCAGCTGCTTCCCTCCCACCTCCCACGGCGCTGCCTCTGCCCCTGAGCTGCCCTGCCTCAGGGATGCTGCACTTCTGCAGGGAATTGCAGTTTTCTCCAGGCTCTGGACACAACCTCTGCATGGAACAGAGGGATTAAGCTGCAGGAGAAATGCCATTCTCTGCTGATGTTTTTGGGATTGTGCCTCTAATTTGCTGTGGATGACCACAAGGTGGTCTACCCTGCTCATGTCTTGCAGTCTTGCTGCAGATCACAGAGCATTGCCTGCTGCATAAACAACGTGCCATGGCCTGGGGCAATATTATAATTGAATAGATAGAGCAGATTATTATCCATTTGATGAGCAGCATGGAGCTGCAGCACTCCCTATCCTATTCCAGCAGGGTGAGGCCAGGGACTCTCTAAAGCATCCATACAACCAGGAAATGTAAGCAAAAGGCTCTCAAAATAGTAATAATAACACAACATATCTCTAGGGCTGACAAGTGTGTTGAGAGCTGCAGTTTCACCCGTAATCTGTCATAAAGTCAGACAGTTCTATCAATGGGGAAATAAACAGTCAGGATAATAAAAGGTGAGTGCTGAATAGCAACCCTTCAACTCCCTCCAGGCTTTATTAGGATAATTGATTTTGGAACATTAATAAGGATATTGATTAGCTTTAAGAAATTGAAACTCAGGGTGAGGGAGGGAGCTGGGGAGGAGGGAGCTGCTGCTCTTGGCCACAGACTCGTGGTGGATCAGGAGCCCTGGAATGAAGAGTTGATCTCTTGTGCTGAGGGATTAACTTTTACCTTCAACATGAATTAGGACAGTGATTTCTGCAAGTGTGCCACCCACATCATGAGGACCTGAGAAATTGCAGAGCAAGAGTGCTTCCAATGTCACAAGGCCTGTCTTATTAGTGGGACCCTCAGAGGCAATTTCCATCTGGTGATTCAGCACCCGAGCAGAGCCAGGCTCAGCCATCGGGCTGGGGGAAGGAAAGTCAAGCAGGGGGTACCTGTGCAGGAGGCTCCCATGCAGCAAGGAACTGATTAGATCAGGAGTGTAATCAGCTCCCTGAACTTGCAAAGTGAGGTTTCACTGCTCAGTGAATTTCCAGGCTGAAAGAGAACTCTCATAAATATGGAATTTCACTTTCTTTCTTTTCAAGATCAAGTGGTTCGCGTGATTTTTTTTTTTTCTTGCGAAGTTAAAGCCCTGACTCTCTGATACATTATAGAAGAAGAAGATTGTTTCCAGCCATTGAGTGAACAAAGTCATGGGCATCATGTTCACTCTCCCAGTAAAATAATAGCCTTGAGAAATGCTACAGCATGTGGCAAAATCAGAGCGAGCTTGCATTTTACATACTGTTGTGATTTAACAGAAGTGTCAGGTGGCTTCTCAGGCTCTTGTTTGGATTGATTTAAAGATGAACCTGGACCTGAACATGGCTGCTGGCCAGGTTGCCTGTACCATATCTTAAACTTGCAAGTTCTTACTTTCAGTACCCTACAAAAACACATGCACATGTTTAAAGCAGCTTCATATCACTGGAGACAATGTGGAATGAAATAAATTCAGAGGTAAAAGCTGCCAGGACCAGCTTTGTGTCTCAAAATCTTTTAAACCTGTGTGCACACCAGAATTTGAACATCTTCTTTGATGGGTCTCCTGAGACTGCAAGATACTAATTTTTGAGCGTGAACCTTTCAGTAGATTCTTATTGATGCACAGGTAATTTACATGGTCCCCCTGGAGCAACAAATGACCCTAACAGAATCTTACTAGAGAAAAAAAGATCTCCTATTAACCTCAGGTATATCTGTACCCAAGAGCTTGTTAGGAAATGCCTAACAAATTATGAAATGCAAAGACAGCAAAGAACTGCAGCCAAAAGTGCCTGTTTCTGAATTAAAATACTGTGTTTTCACCTTTTAGCTAATCTTCTCAGCACCTGGCATGAACAGACCAAAGTTAATGGGAGTTATGCTCCAACTTCAGTCTTTTGAGGAGTTATTTAAGGACTTTCAGCATTTCCTCCCAGAGCTCCACCTTCAATACCCAGCACAGCTGTGGGTGACCCTAGTGCTCTCTTACCATTCACAAGGAGTGAGATCTGAGGCTTTTTCTTGCTCCACCATTCCCTTTATGCCCCAGGGATGAGGGAGATGCTTTGTCCTGCTGCTGCATGTGGGCACAGAGAGCATCACTGGGGCAGGAGGGGTTTGTGGCTCGTGGCTTGGCTGCTTTGTCTCTGCTTCTGAACAGCAGTCACGTCCAGGCTGCACGCACAAAGAGTAACTGATGTCCACTGTTTTTTTTTCTCCCTCAGCTTGTCTTGTATCTTGGTCCCTAAAAGCAGATAGAGAGTAGAATATTTGGAAGAATGAGGCCACGGATAAAGATTATAATAGACAGGTAATTATAATAAAGAAAGAATTATTAGATAAGTGGATAGATAACCGGATGGATAGATGTGGATGGAGATCTGATAGGATTTTTTCTCTTTTGCAAAAGCCCTAAAATAAAGGAACTCTTGCACATACATAAATCATCTAGCTCTGGGATAGCAGCAAAGACAAGTTCCCATAGCAACAAGATCTATGCTGTAAAGCTGCGCTGCCCTTTGTTATGTATCATTGTGATATTTCTCTCAGACATGTCATTGGCAATTACCCACAGAAGGAGAGCTCAAATTGTGCAGGGGCCCAGCAGATCCACCTTACATTATTTTTCTGTAATTAATGAGATTATTGAATTTCCACACTAATAAAGCATGGCAAGGACTCTGAAAACAGCTCCTCTGTGAGCCAGTTCCGGGTGATTCCTCAGTGCAGCACCCCCAGCCTGCACACACTCCCCTCTGCACAGACCTTGGTGGGGAAGGGAAAGCAGAGGGGGAGCCTTCAGTGGAGCTCTCCTGCTCTGCTGTGAGTCAGCTCGAGCAGCACTGACGTTTCTGTGTTGCCAGGAGGTGAAACCCTGTGTAAATGTTCCTAAAAGCAGTGTTCAAGCTATTCATCTTTGATAGCATTGTTTCTTTATGAATACATGAGCTTCACTCAGCTGCCTATGCATCACTTCCTGACAGGTCTCCATCTATTCTGCTGCCTGCGTGCAGCAAGCTCCTTTCACACAAAGAAGAGGCACTTGCTGGAGCCAATCCCCTTGGAAGTTGTTTTGCTGAAGTTTCCTTTCCAGAGGGCCTGTCCTGCCCTGGGTGCCAGCAGAATGTCCCCTGGTGCAGCAGGGCAGAGAAGGAGCAGGGTGTGAGAGCTGTCCCTGGCTGTGCTGAGCCAGCCCAGGTCCTGCACAGATCAGGATGCCAGCCATGCTCCGAGCCACAATGATTCTGTGCTTGCTGTTCAGCTCTTGAGGGACAGGGCTTCCCCACCATCTTTCCTCCCCCAGCCCTTCTCTGCTCTTATCTTTTGCCTCTAATTGTTTTTTAATATCTGAGGAGAAAGAAGTATGTGGCAGGAGGCAATTTTAGTGTAAGTACCCAGAAGGGGCTCTCAGGGAACAAACCACAGTGGGGTCTGGTTCCTTTGCAATTGAGTGCACAGAGAAGGATGACCTTTGCCTTGTCCTGCTCCTCTGGAAAGAGGGGTCAGCATCCCCACGGGGCCAGCAGACCAACCCTGCATCCACTTGTAAGCACTTTAAGATCTTGCAATGCTACATTGATAGATAGCGAGATGAAATGCAGAGGACTTGTGCCAGCATATTGGAGAGCATTGAAGAGTCATTACCTCATTCTGCAGCTGGTTTTTCTGCAGTAATGCCGTTGTGGGTCTTTTAGAGATGCTTCCTGCTATTCATCTCCTTCAAAGGTTCCCAACGTGCATCTGCCTTCTCTGCTCCTGGAAGCATTTTGAAACTCTCCCACGACATGTGCTTTTTGGAGGCAGAATGTTGCTAGGATCACTGAGAAGTCTTTTCCCTGCCTGTTCCCTTCCTTGCAATAACAATAATTTATTGGGAAGGTGTTTGCCAGGCCTCGATCTCACGTGGGAGATGCAGGGAGACGAGGCCCCAAGGAGCTGACATTCTCCACAGACAGCAGCAGTTCAGGCAGAAAGCACAATGGACAGCTGGGGGATGATCTGTCTTGGAGCACAACAACTTATCCTCCCACAGTGAGCCTGTCGTGGCAGCTCCCCACCACTCTCCCTCCACATGAGTTACCTTACTGTGCTGGGCTCTCAGAGAGCAGTTTCACAAAGAAATATTTTGCCTGTTTGCCTGTGGAGTGCTCCCTTCCTCTAAAAGTGCTCAACTTTGTCCTCACAGAGCACTGTGGGGCTGAGCAACACAATCAGCATGTCCTGATCCTGCTCCTAATTCCAGCATTGTCCTTTTGGGCACACATTTTTCTCCTCCTGCCTTTTGCAGCTCTTCTTGAAGAGAAAACCTGAAAATCCTGATTTTTTTCTTTTCCTTAAGTGTTCTGAGCTCTAGCAGAGGAAAGCCCTGAAATGGCATTTACACCTACCTTTTATTTCACTAGCCTAATTTCTCTCCTGCTTCTGTTCAGGTTTCTTTCTAGTCTTTTCTTTCTACCTACTCACCTACCCACCTGTTGAGACTGTCTAATCTCTGCAAGGCAACTCTCTCCATCTTTCCAAGATGGTTATGTTCTCATGTTCAAATGTGTTCTCTGTTCAAACCTGTTGTTATTTCTCACAAGTTTTCCACCTACTTGTACTCCTGATAATGATCAGGTAAATATCTATGCTCAACATCTCAGCATTCCTCTTGATGCAGTTTGCCAACTAAATGAAGAACCTCCTGTTTCCATGTGAATGTATATTGAACATCTCAGCAAGTAAAACAGCCAGGAGCAAACTGCTGTATCTATAGTTGGGTTAATCCCCTTGTCCTGATTCATTGGCAAGTGTCAGGATTAGAAGAACCAAATGCTACTTTCTCTAAAGCTGAAAGTAAGTGTCAAATTGTGCTGCTTAAGAGCTGCATAATGTTGAATTTCTGCTGATATGACACAATATCCTGGAAAACTGCATAAAGCATCTTAGAAACACAGAGTACATCTTCCATTCACAGGGAGCACCATCATGATGAATTGGCAAGTCATATTCTTAAGTTCACTGGAAGCAGATTTTCCTAAGGCTTCTCTCTAATTTCTAAGACTGTTGACTTGCCCCATTCACATGCCTTTGTCAAACATGAGCACAAACAGCCCTGCTTGCAGACTCTCAGGAAATGCTGCCTGACCAAGGAAAATACTTTCCTGAGCATCTCTGCAATTCTAGGCTTAAGACATTTAAGATGAGAAAACTCTACAGCAAGAAGAGTTTAGAGCTTGGCTATAGATTTAAGGCAGGTTAAGTATCAAACATAGCCCAAAGAGAAAAATGGGGGCACGAATTTCCCCAGCCTACAATAAAATCTACCTCATAAACTCTGAGAGACTCTGTGACACAGCCTCCCTGCCCTCCTCTGCCTCTGCCCTGGAAGTGAAGAAATGCTGCTGCAGCTCAGGATTGCTCCTGCCTTCATGTTCAGCCTAAGGGATGTGGTGCCAGCCTTGGGAATGCTCTGCACACACAGCACAGCCTGCTCAGGCTGCCCAAACTGCTCCTCCTCAGCACAGAAACCCTCAGAGCCCAGCAGAATGCCTACATCAGCTGATGGCTTTCCATTACATCCCAGTTTTTAAACTATGTGCAAAACAATGAAACAAGAATCAGAGAACCATAAAATGGTTTGGTCTGGAAGATACCTTGAAAACCATCTCACTGCAATCCCCCTGCCATGGGCAAGGACACCTTCCACCAGACCAAGTTTCTTGGAGTCCTGTCCAACCTGGCCTTGAAATTCCTAAAGGGCTGATTGCCAGCCTGAGCTGACGTGATAGGAAAAATCATTCTATCCAGAAATTGGTTTTATCTCACTACCCTGAAAAAATCCATTCTATTAGCCACTGCTGGGACTGAATGTTATGCTAGGAGGACCTCTGCCCTGATCAGTACAACAAACTTTATGTTGAACAGAACATAAATAAAATTAAAACAGGCTCTTTGACATGAAAGTCATTTGCTCTTGAGAGTAGGCTGGAGGGGATATCAGACCCAGCAGCTCCTCCTGTCTTGCTGCACACAGAGACCAACATTGGACAAATGATGGAAATTGAGCTTTGCCCAGCATCATCTTTTTTAGTTGTGTTTCCAGTCTGGCTTAAAATCCAGCATGGAAAACCACATCATTCTTTACAAAAGAAAACATTCTACAGGGATTCCTTTAGGATTAACTTAAACTTTCTAGATCAGCACTGTTTGTTTTGAAATTCATTGTAATTTTATGGACAACCTATTAGGCCACCTCAGTTAGAAAAACTGATCTAAATGAAAATTAATTTGGAGAAGAAAAATAAAAATCTGTTATTCCCAATGTTAGCACTCATCCCTTCCTGTATTCTTTGTTCCAGAACTAAAATTGGACAAACATTTGTGTAATTCAGGAATGCATTTCAGTCTTGACAAATCTGCGTTCTCAATTTTTGTGGTTTTGTCAAAGTTCTTCTAAAATGTTCCACCTCCAATTTACCTCTAGCCTTTACTGTTTTACCTCCTCCCTTGGCTCCAGCAAACTATTACTTCAAAAAGAAAACACAAACAGCTGACAATTTTCTATGAACCTTTCTGTTGAGACCTTCTATTAACCTTTCCCTTTGTACATAAAAACACCAATAAAATATAATCTCCCCCCGGGATCCTGCAGAGATTTGTTCCTTTTTGACCTAATACACAGGTTTTAGCCCAAATGTGTTTCACTTACTTTTTATCTTTGTTTTCTTTTTCTCTCTTCTCACCAGGCTTGTCAGAAAAACTCTGAAAATTCAACCAAATTATGAACATTTTTTGGCATGTTTTTCCAATTTAGGCTGTTTAGGCTGTTGTGTGAGGAGAAGGCATCAAGAGCCTGTGAAAGGAAGAGTGCAGTGAAATATTAGGCTGATAAGTGATAATGTTCCCTCCAGGTACTGCAAGTGTAGAGATATTCTGACTCACAGTGCTTCCTGCTCCTGGTTAATAAAGTTGGCTTCCTGCTGAGCCTGGCTGAGTGTCTGTGACACAGCCTCCCCTCAGCCAGGAGTTTAATGGGGCTGTTTTTGTGGATAATCAGGCAGGCTGAGGCTGAGAACTCTGAATGCAGGTGGGCTCCTGGTGGCCAAGCAGGATTTTAAGTGGGAAGGGGACAGAAGCTGTGCTAATGCAGCAGCAGGGATGGACATGGCTGGGAAGGGGTCACACAGGCTGGGGTGTGTTTGCTTCAGCACAGGGGAAGGCAGGGATGGGATGGGATGGGATGGGATGGGATGGGATGGGATGGGATGGGATGGGATGGGATGGGATGGGATGGGATGGGATGGCATGGCATGGCATGGCATGGCATGGCATGGCATGGCATGGCATGGCATGGCATGGCATGGGAAAATCTCTCCGTGCTCAGAAATCAGCATTTATGTAAAGTGAGGAACCAAAGGCACAAAGCCCAGCCCTCCCTCCTGCCCAAAGGGCCCATCCAGCCCTCCTGGGCAGGGCTGGGCATGCACCAAAGAACTCGTTCCAAAACCTGCCCTGTGATGCTGTTTACATGGTATACAACTATTTCAGGAAAAATCTTTCTGGATGTGACATCCAAAACCAGCTCTGACCCTGAAAGCCAAGAAGCACTAACATTTGTTTATTTTTACTGCTTGACACAGCACTGAGCTAGCAAAGTTCAGCTGCTGAGTGTAAGGGCTCTCTAATCTCTGGGTTTGAAAATTTTGCCATATAGTGAAGATGCAGTTCAAACATTGTTACAGTAATCTGCCCTGATTTTGTATTAATGTAGAAATTCAAAGTGTGCCACCAAGTGTGGCATCATTCAACATCACTGTCTTTATCACACCAGTCTTCCCTTCATGATGACATGGAAACAACACAAAACTTCCCAACTTTTTGTGTTGCTTTGCAATCCAGAGTACAGGAGGGTGAGAATCTGTTCTTGGATGTGAATTAGAAAATATTCATTGAATTGCAGATGTTTTTCAACAAGGAGCCCACTAATTGCATGCTTCTTCATTTATTCTACTTGTAATTTATCTGTTGCAGCTGGCTATCCATGGCCTGCTGTTTCTGCTCCCTTATGGCCTGGCTAAATAAAGGTGTATTGGGAGAGCAGCCAACTCAGTATCCCACCTAAACCTGACTGTGAAATGAATGTATGCGTTGGGCTAAAACACACAAAACCTTGGGGAGGATTTGCAAGGAACATCCAGATATTTGCAAATAGCAAATAATCTGATATAAGCCATCTCAGATCTTTCTTTTTCAAACAGGATCATGCTCCATAGTACAGGAGCAGGAGACTATTAATTTGATGACAGATTTTCTTTCTAACTCAACTGGCTATAATCTTTTGCACTCCACAGGCGCTTTTCCCTCCTTCTCCTCCTCTTTCCTGATCCAGCATGGGACAGAGCAGCTTTCTAAAATGTAAAATGCTTTTTAGCTGTAATTCTTTCCATACAATTTCATATTTTAGAGATTAAGCCAGCATGTCCAATATGATTTCATCCCCAAGTCTGATTGCCACATTTCTATTCCCAGCATGTTGAGAGAGGCCTCATGGTAACTGTGAGCTTTTTATTCTAGACACCTCATCTTTGATCTTCACAGCACAAAGCATGAAGGGCTGCTCAGATAAGTTCATGGAAAAACTGCTGAGCAGGACAGGGTGTGAGGGGAGATGTGAGCTGTGGTGGTGCCAGCCCTGCTGTGGGACCACCAGCTGTCCCCTGCTCAGCAGTGACTGGGGAAGGAACTGGACAATTACAAGGGCAGGCAAGCCCCCAGAGTGTCCCTGTTACCCAGAGAATCCTTGATTTTCCATAGTTTGGAGTCTTGAAGGCAGAAAGAAATCCTTTAGTCATGCCAGTCCCCATCACAAACCATTTGAATCTCTAAAATAGTGTTATTGGTAAACAATCTGAGGCTCTGTAACTAGTCTGAAAAAATGTAGATCCTCCATGTGGAAACTATAGGCTTTTATTTCCAGTTGTACTTCTCTCTTGGTTAGCAAAGAAAGGAGCAGGGCTTCAGAGGCACCTGGCAGCTTCTGTGAAGAGAAAGTCCTGGTGAGTTTGAGGTACTAAAGAAAGGCAAGAAAAAATAGCCATAACCTGAATTCCAGACAAGGAAGGTTTCCACAGACATGGAAAAGTTGCAATAAAAAGCTCCTTTGCTCACTTTGCAGGGAAGCAGCCTGGTGTAGAGGACATAAAGGTCTCTTGCACAAAACCCCAATCAACACCTGAGGGCTCAGATGGTGTGGAGGGCTTTGCCTCCTCTGCTGCAGCAGCTCCTGCCCCAAGGGCTGGGCTGGGCTCAGGGCTGTGCCATCCATGGGCACACATCCTCCAGGGGCTGGGCTCAGGGCTGTGCCATCCATGGGCACACATCCTCCAGGCTGGGCTCAGGCTGGGCTGGGCTGTGCCATCCCATGGGCATGGGCACACATCCTCCAGGCAGGCTGGGCTGGGCCCAGGGCTGTGCCATCCATGGGCACACATCCTCCAGGCTGGGCTGGGCTGGGCTCAGGGCTGTGCCATCCATGGGCACACATCCTCCAGGCTGTGCTGGGCTCAGGGCTGTGCCATCCATGGGCACACATCCTCCAGGCTGGGCTGGGCTCAGGGCTGTGCCACCCATGGGCACACATCCTCCAGGCTCTGCTGGGCTCAGGGCTGTGCCATCCATGGGCACACATCCTCCAGGCTGGGCTGGGCTCAGGGCTGTGCCATCCATGGGCACACATCCTCCAGGCTGGGCTGGGCTCAGGGCTGTGCCATCCATGGGCACACATCCTCCAGGCTGGGCTGGCTCAGGGCTGTGCCACCCATGGGCACACATCCTCCAGGCTGGGCTGGGCTCAGGGCTGTGCCATCCATGGGCACACATCCTCCAGCCTGGGCTGGGCTGGGCTCAGGGCTGTGCCATCCATGGGCACACATCCTCCAGGCTGGGCTGGGCACTCGTGGCTGGGATGCTGCTGGATGTGCTCACAGGTTCCCCCAGGACCCTCTCAAGGCACATGGAAGTTTTCATCCCCATGTTCCCTCATACTCCCAGTGCCACACCAGAATGTGTCTCTTGACAATTGGAATTACTCTGGGGATCTTTTATGCTTTAGAAATCACACGGTAAGATTAAGGTATATAGGCATCCTATAGAGAAGGACCTGGAGATGTGTAAGTGAGGGAATACTGTGACTCCAGGTGAGGAGATCTGCCAAAATAACTTCCCAACTCGGAACCAAATCCAAACAGGATGTGACACTGAGGAGCTGTTGCCAGTATTGCAAAAGTGCATGAGAGATTTCTGCCATTCTGCTGCAAGCTCACACCTTGATCAGCTTGGCTTTTAATGAGCCAGGCCAGCAATGCATATAACCTATTTTGTCTTAAACATTCCTCCAGTGCCTTTTAAATGGTGGCATTTACTGGGTTCCTCAGCTGCAAACATGGGCCACTTAATTAGCTGCATGTCCCCCCAACATCCTGCATGAATGTGATGGCATTGGGCTATGTTTCAGTATTTTTAAAGGCTGCAGGCTATCACCCAGGGCAAGTGACACTGATTGCCAGCAATACTCTCCACCACATTCAAGCAGCTTTCCAGCAGCTTTTCCAGTTTCCTAGCAACAAGGCCAGACCTGAAAGTCTTTCTTAACAAGCTGTTTGTCCAGAATATGCACTTATCTCTGCATTGCAAACAGCAAATGATCTCCCAGGCCAGCTGATTATTAATAGAAGGAATTGTGATGCAAAAGCATATTTCAGCATGGACTATCCCTGCAAATTAGTTAGGTAATCAAATATTTGTGAGTGTGGAGAAGGGCATGTGGATTAGACAGGGACATAGATGCCCTAATTTGAAAGCTTGGTGTTCCTCTGTTCTGCTGGGCTTTTCTAACAGGGTTCAGGGCTGTGCCTGTGAAGTTTTCAGGGCCACTGCATGGTCTCAGGTGAGATGCTGTGTCCTCTGACTCCCCCAGAGTTTGGAGTGTAGTGCAAGAGCACAGCAAGTGAGGAGCCTGTGCATTATTAAACACATATATGTAAGAGCAAGGAAGCAGCCTTGAGATTTAAAGTGCATCCGAGCGTTAACTGCTTTATTTCTCTATTTACTTTTTCAGAGCTGACTTACACAGCTAATTAGCTTATTTTCCTCCTCCTCTTTTTTTTTTTTTTCCAGAAGCCCAACTGCCATATTTTTTTTCCTTGGCAAATGGATGTGTTGAAAGACAGCCCTCCTCCACACAGATCCATTTTTTTCACTACATCCACCTAACCATGATACACTCTGGATGATATATGTAGCTCTGCCCCTCAAGCAATCATTTCCTTTTATGGCTCTGAAGGGACAAAACCAGGTGACAGGCTGAGATAGTTAAATGCTGAAAGTTTCCAAGGCATATTCTGGAGAAGTTATGCCAACAATCAGAAACATACAGAAGTAGAAAAGAGAGGGCTAGAGAGTGACACTTGGCCATCTGCTGGTATTGGGAAAGAATAAAAACTGAGTAGCTATAATAGGAACCTTTTCAGATGCTCTGAGAGGGCACAAGTGGCAGCAGAATGCCAGAATAAACAGAGGTACACACTGGCTGAGGAGTGGGACATGTTTCTGCCTGGTCCAAATCCTGAATTCCCTGTACCCCCTTCCCCACTGCTGAAGTGCAGTGCTGGAAGTCAGAAAGGATTAAAGCCATTAGGATTCATCCATATGAGAAGAAATAATGTCTGTACAGCAGACAGAGATGTATCAGCACGAGTTGGCTTGAACTCCTTATCACTAGAATAACTCTTTTCACTTTAATGTACTTATTGTCATTGATTTATTCAGGCTTGAGAGGAGTTGAGCCTAACTAAGCTCAAGTAGATCTTTTTGACTGTATGGTTCTGCCAGGAAAAGTAGTAGAATCTCCCATATCTACAGAACTACAGGAATATCTATCTATATCTAATATATCATCTATATCTATATCTATATCTATATCTATATCTATATCTATATCTATATCTATATCTATATCTAAATCTAATCTATATCTATCCTCTATATATATATCTATCTATTTATGTGTTTGTGTGTGTGTGTCTGTGTACCTGCCAATGTGCATTTGATTTTTTTGTTTAATGATATCCATATTGTCCTTCTAAGGTACTCTCTTAAAAGGAGTAGCACTTTGAGGTGTTCTCTGCTGACTGAAGGAGTGTGGTTGTGTCAAGATTAGGTACAGACAGATAACTTTTAGCTGAACCATGTAGAACAAGGCAAAGTCCTCCTGTGGTTGTATGCTTATGTTTGGTAGCCTGAAAAACTTACCCAGCTGCCTAGCAGTGGGAAAACAGCCA